>JZLH01S0631889.1:0-27025 GCA_001188425.1 Eucidaris tribuloides | reverse complement strand
TAAGACGAGCTTGATTGTAGATAGAGGCCTCCAAAAACAAACAAACAAACAAATAACATCTATATGGGGTAACTAAGAGTGCAGACAGTAGAGAAAATAGAAAAAAAATGAAAGAAAGTGGAAACAAAAGCAAGAAGAAAAATAAAGTGAGAGATCAGGCGCGTAAGTAGAAACTACGCACGTGCACGTGCGTGGTGGAGAAAAGATTTTGAAATTGGAGACGTGTGCTTTAAAAGAATAATGATGAATAACTCAAGTTTGTTGGAATGTGTCTATTAACATGTAGATGCATCCATATTTACTTGTGGAGTTTGATGGCATTGCTGTACCAGTTGAGTCTGTTGTGTTGTATGACCGGATTGTGACAGTGAAATAAAGAAAGAATTCAAAACTTTGACATTGAACAAACTTTAAAAGGCAGTGGATCTCATTTGCAAACATCCCCGCAGACCAGGAAAAGATAACCCATACCCTTAGGCTATTGGTGAAGGACATGGCTGTGAAATATGGGGGTTAGTAATTACCTAGAATTCGAAAAAAAGTGAAAGAAAAACAATTTATTTATTTATTCATTTATTTATTTATTTATTATGTCTTTTTTCAGTAGGGTAGTTCCATCAGTGGTTGAGCACTGTTTTCCGTGGAGGCCCTACAACAAAATACAAAGAATAAACTGACAAACATTATAAACAATGAGCACGATTTTTATATAAAACATATGTTCAATCAGTTAAGCAAAACAAAATGGACCAGCTTATAAGAGATTGGAACGAATATGGCGCCAAAACAAAAGAGAAAATGATAAACTTGAAGGCGCATTCCTTATATGGTTTGGCAAACCGTTCCAAAGTGCCGCAACTTCGTATGAGTAACTTTGTTTTCCCATTTGGGTTTTTATTTTGGGTAAAATTAAACCAACATTTTCCGCACTGCGTGTTCTATGATTGTGCAACGACTGTGATTTAGTAAACATTTGAAAGATATAGAGCGGGTTTTGAGTTTCAAAAACAGAATAAATAATTTTGCACTTGGAAAAAACCACCTATCTCGAATATCTACCCAATTTAGTGTACATGTATTAAAATTTGGTTGAGTTGGAGTTCTTACATTGGCACCCACAATTACTCTGGCCATTTTCTTGTGCTGTTTAACAATTATATCTACTCCTTTTTGCGAACAGTGAGACCATACATTACAACAATATTCAAATAAAGGTAAAATTAATGCATTGGCAAGAAGCTTACGTCCCTCTAAAGGTAGGTATCTTTTTGAACGACTAAGTAATGCTATTCTTGATCCTATCTGTTTGCTAATTTTTGCAACATGTTCTTTCCAATTTAATGTTGGGTCTAGCCAGACTCCTAAATACTTGTAAGTGGAAACCTGAGAAATTTGGAATTCTTCCAATTAAATGCAAATACCTTTTTCAAGTTTGGATAGCTTTGTCTGTGAACCAAATAACATACATTCAGTTTTTGTTTGATTTAATGCCAAATTATTTACTTTGACCCACTCATGTACTCGTTTGAGATCAAAATTCAATGCATCTTCAATGTCCTCACTTCTTTGGCTACTAAAAAACAGTACAGCATCATCTGCGTATAACATCACTTGGCATTTGGATACCACCTTTGGGAGATCATTAACCATAAGAGTACACAACAATGGGCCAAAATTGGCACCTTGTGGTACACCCGACACTGTTGTACCCCAATCTGATTCATTTTTTTTCCTATAGCCGTTTAGTGTACGTTCTATGGTATGATTTTTTTTCTCGCGAGAAAAAAAAAATCAAGTCACAGTCTAACGGTCACTATAATTCCACTAAAACTGAGTTTCTAGCTCCTTAATTTTGCTAAAGGTTCCCAGATGGCATTTTCTTCTATGTGCCATTGTATTTACACATGTTTATTTTTAGGCATGCAAAAGAGATGCTCTGCCTTTAAATACCACGGAAGTATGTGATATTCTTGAAAGCACATGTGCTCGAACTTATAAAATGAGCTATCATATATATTATAACTGGCGATGACATGGAGAAATCACGCGGATTTTATCCGAGTTCCAGACATTGGAAAACAGTGGACATAATTAACAACAGTCCATGATCTTACTGGCGTAGAAATTATCACACTTTGGTTGAACTTAATAGTTAAATACAAAAACACAATATCACAGAACTGTCGTCCGTATACGTTTAACACTCTACTTGAAGCAAGCATTTCCAGAACGATTAGTTAGTATTATTAAAACTACCTTAGATTGGACAAGGTAGTATCTGTGTAGAGAGCAGGTGGGGCATATACCTGCAGCTGTAGGCCCTATGTGCAATGGGTAACTTTAGAACATGAATAATCACGATGTCAATTTTACTTTTCTGCTGAACCATTTATGTTTCTATTAAATCATAATTCTGTTATCTACATTTTCATGCGAGAACTTGAGAAGCCATATTCACTAGGGGACATTGATGGCACTGATATATCAGTTGAGTCAGATGTATTGCATAAGCACATAGTGAGGGTAAATGTGAGAAGAAAATGCAATTAGTGTGAATCGAAGAGCATGTAATATTTATTGTTAGTCATCATTTTTGCTATGTGTAGTTTATCTATAATTTCTACAGATTCGTATTATCGGTGTTAGTGGTGGTGAGTATTCGTGCACTTTGTTAATATCTATGACGTTTCGCCACTGACATTTTTACCATTGCACTGGTGTTGTACACCTGACTTCACAATTCAAACCAATGGCGTGCCTGCTTTGATAAAGAATATCATTATTTGTAAAAATTCTAGGCATTTCTATGTCGTTCCCATACAAATTCTTTAACATAACACTATACACGAACAAATAATATGGATAAATTAACAACACGAACAAATAATATGGATAAATTAACAACACACATTTGAAAAAAAAACAGTTGGAAATCTTTTATGGGAATCATGTTATTCTACAGTTTACGGTAATCATTTTAATACATTACTTCAAAAAAAAAATGTCATAACTTACCGCTTGGGGCAGGAGTCGAGGATGTGCCAGGACAGAATACGTTATAGGTATTGATCGCACTCGTGGTATTGGTGGTATTTGATGGTGCTGGCGTCGTTATGACGTTCGATTCTGTTATTTAGGTTTTGAAAGTTGATATATTTTAAGAAATTTTTAAATTCCATAGAAAAAGAAGAACATGAATCAATAATAGGAAAGACCAAGTCTATTTACGGTATGGTTGTTAAATGAAAAAAAAAAGCTTAGTAGCCTGATTACAGATGACTTTCTTTTGCGTTTAACACATATTTTAAACACATGTAAACTCCATGTACTTCGCCAATTCTTACAGGATGACCATTTACCCATTACTTCATCCATACACGGTCAGGAGTTTCTGTTTTGAGACAGAAACACCTAATCTCGTTCATTCATCTGTCTATCCCTTTCATATCATTCACTTCATTTTGGTGAAAAACACAGGATATATAGGCCGTAAGGCCTCATTTGTTCATGTTGTTTGTTTTTTCCAGCGAGATCCATTTTATGATTACTGAAGGGGTAGGTAGGCAGCAATAAAGTCACGATAATGCAGAATTGTGAGTAGACAGGTGGTTACCAAACTATCAGCACATGGTTCGCACCCAAAACACGCTTTGTCTTTTCCGAGAGAGTAGGCATCAAGTTTCTTCCCAAGGACACAAATAGAATAGTGTGGACTGAAACCAGGAATCCCTGGCATAAGAAGCGGGTTCTTCTCGAATAAGGCACGATGCCATTCCAGACACTTCATCGAAAAATTCCTGCGTGCTGGCCTTTCTTCAACGCCACTAGTCCGGACCCACTTTAACAAAGTCTATCAATTAAATGGGGTATATACCTGCCTCCTTGCTGAATGGTAAGTAGTCCTGATTGTCTATCATGCGCGATTTAGATTTTAGGCTGCTAAGCATGGGTTTATAAATAAACAAGGACTATGTGATTAAATTAAAAAAAAATCAATAAACGCAATTGGCGTCAAAACGTTGAAGACTTCTGCCCAATCTACCACCATAACAACTTTGTATTCTGTGTACTAGGAGCCTAAACCTATGCGTTTTAATTGTAATTTTAGTCGAAACGTAGTAAACTACAACTGCCCACTCTGACAAAATAACGTTAGGTTCTGAGCAGTAGCAACCTTACCTTTGCAAATCACTCCTGCGTCTTCTGAATGTGAACAGTCGTGAATCCCGTACCCATTGCGTGAACAGTTGTTAATATCACTTTCGTTGCCTGTACACTGTAAATCGTCCAGTATTATATAACCAGTGCCTTCTCCAAAAGCTGCACAACAGGAGTAACACATCGCTCCATCGAAGCCCAACATCCGACAGATGACATTGGCGTCGTTGATATCCCATAGATCATCGCACACTGTACCCCATACTCCATCGTAGTAAACCTCCACTCTGCCTTCACGACTGTTTCTTCCTCCAACCAGCCTTACTTGTGATACTGTTGATAAGAAAACAAATGGATGTATCAGTTGAAAGACCGTCTTCTTCTTTTATCAAATAAACGAGCTCAAATTATTCACAACATATTTAGTATGTAAATCTTCAACTCTTTCAAATTAATGGGCTGGAAAGTCGGTTTTGTGGGGGAAATGAGCATTTCGATACAGATTCTAGGTAAACTTTTTTTTCATTTGAACTTTGCCCATTACATTACCCGGTCCGGAGGCTACATGTGATTTGTATAGCTATAAGCGAAAACTAAGTACCTGTCGATCCAAGCTTGCAAGGTGATTTGGTTTTGAGAATAACCTTGTTTGGATAATTTTCTATTGATCTGAATTATGCAAGTCGGTTGCAGATTATCGATAAAATAATAGTTATAAGAAAAGGGTTTTGCAATTTATATTTCAGTACAAATAGGCAAACAGAAATCCCCCCCCAAAAAAAATAATCAAAGTGATGACACTAGTCAAAAGTATAGTTTTCGGGTATGTTGATTAAATACAATTCATAGATATTTCCCGTGTTTCTTAAGAATTCATTTATCTCTTATTTCAATCTGAAAATATCAATTTTTAGCATTTTAGTTTTGTATTTCCTTCAACAATCTGATAATAATGATAGAAGAGAAGAAGAAATAAAGAGGAGAAGAAGGAGAGAAAAAAAGAGGAAGGAGTAGTAAAAGTAGAAGCATGATAAGAAGAAGAACCTGGCGAAGAACATGGAGAAGAAGAAGAAAACGAAGAAGAAAACGAAGAAGAAGAAGAAGAAGAAGAAGAAGAAGAAGAAGAAGAAGAAGAAGAAGAAGAAGAAGAACAAGAACAAGAAGGAAATATCGATATGCTCATTGCGGGTTTTTTTTACATCGTGAAAACAATTAGATTCCGTTGATTCAAAACATTCTTCACATTTACTTGTTTTACTTACCAGTAGAATTCGAGGCCAATGGTGAGTTTGCTATCGGTTGTGGAAATACAGAAAACAAGATAAGGGCATTTAGGACGAAAGAAATGTATTTCAAATGCTGGAAGGAGTATAACTTTAATACTTGTTTAGTTATTAATAAAAAAAAAAGATTTGTGCGAGTACAGAGTAATTACTTCTAGTGTAGTAAACGTTTTTCACTTTCCTAACTATTTTTATTTATTCATTTATTTATTTATTTATTTTTTTTTTGGGGGGGGGGGGGATATTTATTACTATGGCATAGTAAGCTTTCTGTACGTTTTTTTCTTCTAACTTGTATGAAATTGGATTATCAATGCATAGAATGTTAATTACATATTTGAAGATCTTATTTCTTAAAGTATAAAATTTGAGGTCAAATTCCAAGATTATGTACAAATTATCTCGGGTTTCATTTTTATTTTTGCATATACGCGTGTACAGACTCTGGCAAAGAAATTCATTATTCTCCAAAGTTACTAAAGTGGATTTAGCGCCTTCTGGAAATAAGCTCTTCTTTTCTCCTACATGACGGAACCAGGTCTGACGGATCATATTGTATCCTAATACTACAATTTTGAAAACCAGAACTTAACAACAAAAAATAAACCTTAAAAAGTAAGTATCGTAACCATTTTAAAAGAAGAAAAACTACATCAGAATATTTTTTCTGAAGAGTTCAAATGTCTTTTGCACACTTTTTTTTTATATATATCGTGTCATAACTTACCCGATGGGACAGGTGTAGATGATGTGCCAGGACACACTACGTTATACATATTGATCTCACTCGTAATATTAGTTGTATTCGATGGTGCTGGCGTCGTCGTAACATTCGGTTCTGTTGTGTGGGTTTTGAAAAATGGATATATTCATGAATTGAATTTTATGTCATAGGATTGCTGAGAATTATCAATTCTGTCGTGATTTTGTTTATGATATGGTTCTTATATGAAATATGGTTCTGGGTATAGAAATGCAACACGAACAGGCTGTCCTGGTTTAGTGCAAAAGTACAACCATGAATACCGGAAGGCCAACAGTTGGTAAATTACCATTTACCCATAACATTGTTCATTATGATGGAAGATGGAATATACGGTCCCGTAAGTGTTGATACAAAGATACCTTAACACGTTTAACACTATTCATGGTTTTTATGTGTATTATTTGGTGCAGATCTGCAACTTCGGCATTTTAAGAGTTAAGAACACTACGCACTAGATCGAGAAATGGTGGATGAAACCAGAGAGATGGTCCTCAATCAACATCGTTAGCCACTACAAACCCCGACTCTGGCTGTGTATTTAGCGGCTAAAATGCGCAATTCACACGCTGGTGAAGATGAGTTGTCGAGTTTTAAGAAAGAAAATGTAATTGATAAAGTGACAAGATGATATCGAATTGGTATGAAATATTCTGCTTTTTAGTTGCAATTTTAATAGAAACGTGATAGACTACAATTGACCAATCTAACAAAATAACGTGAAGTTCTCAGCAGTAGCAACCTCACCTATGCAAATCACTCCCGCGTCTTCTGAATGTGAACAGTCGTGAATCCCGTAACCATTACGCGAACAATTGTTGATATCACTTTCGTTGCCTGTACACTTTAAATCGTCCAAGACTATATAGCCAGTGCCTTCTCCAAAAGCTGCACAACAGGAGTAACACATCGCTCCATCGAAGCCCAACATCCGACAGATGACGTTGGCGTCGTTGAGATCCCATAAATCATCGCACACTGTCCCCCAGACTCCATCGTAGTAAACCTCCACTCTACCTTCACGACTGTTTCGTCCTCCGACCAGCCTTACTTGTGATACTGATAATAAAACAATAAACATCGAATCATTATTGTAAGCTCGTGTTCTTCATGTGAACGTATAATAGGGGAAATAAATTATATTAAGATACATTACCTCCAGAGACAGTGATTACGGGCTAATGATGAAAATGGTAATCATTATCAGGATGATGGTTATGATGGAGATGGTGGTGATGATGATGATGATGATGATGATGATTATGATAAAGATCATGATGATAATGATCATGATGATGATGGAGAAGATGGAGAAGGAAGAAGAGAAGAAGGAGGAGACAAAGAAGTACAGGAAGAAAAAGATAAAGAAGAAGACATGTGAAGAGATATAAAAGCATAGTGATAATTTTATTTTATACGTCATGCAAATACTTATTTCCGTCAAGTTATGATATCAATACTGTACAGGTGTTTTAATATAATTACACTTCATGAGTGTTACTTACCTGTAGAGTTGGAGGCCAGAGGTGAGTTGGCTGACGGGTGCCAAAATTCAGAAAACAAAGATAGAAAGTAATGAGCAAATTAAAAGTAGTACATAAATTATATATGATCATTTTCCTCATAATTCACGTTATTTAGTTTTGCTTTCAAGAATCACATTTTACCAATGCGGAAATAAACCTGTGATGCATGTTTCCAATACGCATTAAACAAAATAGAGTGGACCATTTTATCGATGAGTTCAAAACGAATCTATAGTTCTCATAGGGTACCGCTCAATACCGAGACTGGTTTGGGTGGTTTGCTGTACCTCATACATTTTTGCAGAAAATATCATTTAAAAAAATGGGAAACAAGACTAGAAATAGTGAACAACATAAACATTTGACAAGGAAATGTTGTCAACCACTTCAGCTTTCCTTAGACATAGGAAATGCTGTAGCTGAGACATTTTGTCTTAAGATTAACATGCCAGAAAAATTACAGCTGTATGGAAATTTTGTATATGGTGTACTGCATATCTGCCGCTTCTGCACTATAAGAGTTATTGACACCATTTAACCCTTAGCATGCTAAAGAGTCTCCTGTGCACATTCGTACTGTAACAATTACATTGAACAATCGTAATAATTATGTTTTTTCTTCACTTTTGCACAGGAGACACTAAAAAATAGCTAGTTTGCTTAAGAATAACTATTTTCATTACCACAAAAAGGAAAGTGAAATTCAAAGAAAATGTGAAAAGAACAATTGTCATTATTATCCCCTCAAAATAAATTCAGCATGTAAAGAGTTAATAAATCTTAACATGACTTACTGGTTGGGGCAGGCGTCGATTCCATGCTCGGGCAGAATACACTACTGATCTCACTTATGGTATCGGTTGTATTTGGAGCTGGCGTCGTTGTAACGTTCAATTCTGTTGTGTTGGTTTTGAAAAAAAAAATGTATGTTTTATAAATAAAGTGACATTTGGTGCCATACAGATGTAGAGAATTGGCAACTCTGTATGCTCTTTAAAGGTCATTAAGCGAAAAGATTTCATGTTATGATTCTGCTTCGAATAATGTTTTGACAGAGATGCAAACGTCCTTCAATAATTGAGCCGTTGAGGGGTAAATGTGGATCATATACATTTTGGTCAAATGAAAGGTAGAAATTGTGCAGGAAAATTTGGATGTTCATGTATCTTCTGATACCATTAGCAATGTCATAAAATAACTGCCACTTACAGGCAGTTTTAACACTTTTCCCTCTAATTCCCAAAGAGTTAATGCATAGGAATTCCTGTTTCAGCAATCATCGTGTTGAAAAGCATAACTTGTGTCTTTCGATAGATTTCGTAAATTTTATACTAAGTGTTCTTGAAGTTGTAGTTTGCAGCTTAGCCATTCATACGGTTTAACAGTTCAGTTTTTAAAGTACGGTTATTGATATACTTTGATAAAACACTGGTAACTGGTGTTTCTTTTCTGTCTTCGATAAGCTTATTAGCATCAAAATAATATTGTTCTTATAATTGTACAAGATGTCACAAAACTAAGCAAACCGTATGAAAGGTTTAGCGTTGGTCTTGTTGAAATGTCGAAACCAACGAGAAATGATAATAATGGCACTTGTAAGGCGCCATGTTTCTCACAAAGTGAAAGTCCTGATGCAGATTCTTCTGCCTTGCATCTCAAAGAAGTAAGAGTTGCACGCATGTGGAAAAGGGCAAATTTGAATTAATTAATTCTGAAGTAGTGGACAGATGAATTCAGTACGACACATAATTTCAGTATTTCCTACGCCGTTAAGGGAATGTGTTTATACCACACATACCTTCCGTAGTTTCTACGTCGTAAAGTTAATGTCTTCATTTGGAGCAACCATTCCTGGTTGAAACTCCACAATTGACAATAATGCATTATCATTTACAATATAATGGTATATCTCGAGTGTTTCTATGTCAATGACAAGTGGCCCTTTACTACGTTAAATACAAATTGTAAAATGAAATAAAATGAAATGAAGCTAGTAACAATTCTTTTCGAAACTTGGTCGCATACAATACTCCCCATGTTCTGCAATTGACACCAGAATGTATTTTGTATCATTCCAGGAAAGTGTATGTTGCCCCGTCCCCCCATATTAAGAAAAATAGGTTTAACTCTTCACCGTTAAAGGTGCAGACCAATGTCACCATGGGAGCTGGTTACGGTTACAACTTTGCACCTTTCTGACCTTTAAAGATGCAAGGTTGCGCCTTTAAGGTGTTCCCAGTGTAACTTTGTCTGAAAG
The DNA here is from genome assembly GCA_001188425.1 of Eucidaris tribuloides. Taxonomy (NCBI): domain Eukaryota; kingdom Metazoa; phylum Echinodermata; class Echinoidea; order Cidaroida; family Cidaridae; genus Eucidaris; species Eucidaris tribuloides. The sequence continues at coordinate 17,038 of JZLH01S0631889.1, read as the reverse complement.
GTGCAAAGTTGCGCCCGTACAGGTGCTCCCAGTGTAACATTGGTAACGGTGGAAAGTTGAATCTATTTTTCTTACTGTGCTGGATGAAGATCCGTAGACTCACCTATGCAAATCACTCCTGCATCTTCCATATGTGTACAGTCGTGATTCTCGTAACCACTGTGTGAACAGTTGCTGATGTTGCTTTCGTTGCCGGTACATTGAACTTCGTCCAAAGTTATATTACCAGTGCCTTCTCCGAACGCTGCGTTAGTGGAGTAACACATCGCTCCATCGAAGCCCAACATCCGACAGATCACATTGGCGTCGTTGAGATCCCAGGAATCATCGCACACTGTCCCCCAGGCTCCATCGTAGTAAACCTCCACAGTGCCTTCACGACTGTTTCTTCCTCCTACCAGTCTTACTTGTGATACTAATAATAAAACAATAAAGAGTTGTATCAGTTCTCTTTTAAACAAATCGAGCTCAAATTATTCACAATCTATTTAATCTAAATTTTTGACATGTATAAATCATTAGGCAGGAAAGTCGTTTTTCGTAGGAACACAAAGTTCTAGAAATAGATTCGAAGTAATATAAACTGGACTTTTTTTTTATTTTGCCCATACACATCATATTTATCCCCCGGACAGTGTAATGTACACGGTCCGGGGGCTAAATATGATGTGTCATAGGAAATTGTGACAACTGAGTACTTGTCGATCAAAGATTGCAAGGTCATCTGTTGTAGTAACCCTCTACTCTGCTGTCATGGTTGTTTCTCCCTCCTACCAGACTTACTTTTGATACTAGTGTAATTAAACAAGAGAATATAGTAAACAAATATTTTATTTTACTGGTTCAAGTGCTTTCTTAATTTGGATAAAATGTAATAGGCTATGATCATGTACGCATGGGACAATCCGGGAAGGGGGCTGTTATTTGCAAAGACTGGGAAAAGGATCCGCTGGGGCCACTCTCCGGAAGTTATCAGGTTCAACCATATTCCTTGTGAAGTTTAACCAAAATCCACGTCATCCTAATCCGGATTTGAGTCAAACTTGACCTGGGACGTGGTTGTATCTGACTCTTTCCCGAGTTCGACCTCAACGGACCCTTCTCCGAGTCATGTCTGACCCGGAATTTTCAGGTTGAGTTTTGACAGCAATATCTGCTGGTATTGCTTTAATATACAGATATACAGTTATATAAGACTTACAATGATAAAACGGATTTTTTTATTTTATTTACTTTGGGGGGGGGGGGGCGAGAGAGCCCATTACCTGACCAGTTTGAAGCCTGCCGATACTCCTTGTCCAGAAAAAATTGCCCTATTCTACTTAAAAGTAAATCAGAACAATTTCATGGGTATGTGGTAACTTTGTAGGGATAATTTTCAAAACATTCGCCAGGCGGATGACGGGTTTTTTAAGCCTAATTTGTACATCAAAGAATTAGATTTTTCCATGTCTGATTAAATTTAGGGAAGCTCTGCAAAATTGCAATAAACACCTCTTGGTTGATCGTTTGTTTTTGCATTCTGTAAAACCGAAATCCTGAGAGCGTTCTCTGCAGTGAGATGTTTGGAAATTAAACTTATCGACTTGCAGTATCTTATGGTAAATTTTGCTGTGAGTGAAACTTGAATAGCTTATTATGATCTTGCTAACCAAATGGAAAGGGAACCTTTGATTTATCTGTGCAGACACGGAGATCCAAATCATGTTTCCGTCTATTTGATAACAAGTCTCTAAAAGCATTAGCGCGTGATGGAATAACCGTCCCCTTGTTACCCATCGGAATTATGCCACATGGACTATGGAGCATTGCAAAAAAAAAAAAAAACCGCTCTAGAAAAATATTTCCGTAGTCTCTAGATTGGTATTGCAAAATAACATTACTATTTAATTAAGATGAATTTGCTGATGAGAAAACAAATTTCTTCTCCAATTTTTATTTGCGTATTGGTTAGATAATCGACTTATTAGTGAGGCAAGTTCCTCAGTCCCATTCGTAGAACAAGGAAACAGACACTAACGTTGCTTACTAGATCGGTCTTAATAGCTATGTTATCAATATTCATGAAGGCCTGTGCCTCTCCACTAAATGCACATCGGAATGTACTGGTGCGGGTATTTTTGGAATGATTTTAGCAAAAGCCATTCACGCACGCAGTCCTCCATTATTTATAGAATGGTTGCTCTCAATTTAAATGTATCACCAAAGTTCCTATTCAGTTTTCAAACATATTTGGATTCACAGAGGCCTTGTGACTGCGTTGGTTGTCAGATACTGTCCAATTTGCGGAGTGGCATTCCAGTCACGTAATGTATTGTTGTACACGTTGAAAGTATCCGGTAGTTTGTACACTGTATATTTGGTCACAATATATATAGGCCGTCGTGATTAATTAAATTTCTCCAAAACGCGCAAATTTATTTTGGAGAACAAAGCTGAAATAGGATTTTAGTAATATTTGAATAATCATCACTAGGGATTTGTAAAATACCAATGATCGTACTAAGGAAATTCACAATAACTACGTTGCCCTACAGTCTAACAGCTGTCAACGGGTCAAGGATGAATCACTTTAAAGCCACTGGCTACCTTTTACCACAGTTAAAAAAAAATGTGAGCTACATAATCCTCCACGCTCCAAGTGTCTTTGATAAGGTCTATAAGTGAAGCCCTCAAAAAATTGTATTTCAAAATGATGATTTAGTGCTTTAAAAAAAAAGTGAAAATCTACAAGTTATCTTGGGCCAAGAACATACAGTACATATCACGAAAAATTGGTATGTATATTGGTATTATGTACAAGTTACGTCCTATATTGCCACTGCATGCTTTACATAAACTTTATAATACATTGATACTACCACACTACACTTATTGTAATTTAATTTGGGGGCGAAACACTGCTTCCCATCTCAGAAGACTAGTGGTACTGCAAAAACAAGCCATCCGACTTTGTACCGGGTCCCACTTTCGTGCACACACTGATGAATTATTCAATCGCCTTGGCGTCTTACCTTTACTGAAACTAATCACCTTTAACACTGGACTTTTTATGTACAAATTTAACCACAATATACTCCCTCCAGCTTTCGCTACATACTTTAAGACCCACTCTGCAATTCATTCAAAAAACACACGGCAACAGTCAAACCTTTATCCACCATCTTTTCGAACAGTCCGCGCTCAAAATCAATCCATAAAATATCATGGCACGAAAATCTGGAATGGAATCCCAGTTCAATGAAAGACTTTGGGTTACCAGCACTTTAAAAACACTTTCCGTCAGTATATTGCCCGGCAAAACTCTTAAATTCGTATCCTTGTATTTATTTCAGTACTGCTAGTTTTCATTTCCAGTTTTAAATTTACCACGTGTTCTCGTAATTATGTTTTGTTTTTGTCTTTTGCTTAGTTTTTTTTTGTTGTTGCGTTGTTGTCTTTGTTTTATGTAAGTAAACAATATGGAATATTATGTTTAACATCTCTGATACAGTTTTACATGAATCTATTAATTTTATATTTGTTTTAGGGTGCACGCAATTTAATCGAGCCCCTGGCTTTTTATGACGTGTTCCTGATACACTTTTATACCTTTATACTATGTTTTTTTATGTGAATTTTCTGAATAAATGTGAATTATGAATTATGAATTAATTATGAATTACAAGCATTCAAATTGACCGGATTCACCTGCCCATTTTATCATCCACTGGAATAGAAAATGTTTATTTAAGCATACCTTGCCATTGGAAGCATAACTTTCCAAACTTTTGTATAGGGTGTTTACTTGTCCATTTGAACACTGCTATGTAGCTCAGATATCAAAGTTTGACATTTTTTTTTTCTAAATTGAAGTTCCTTAAGCCTTATGATGAGCATAGAAAACAGAACGTATATATTTGAATCATCTCTTACGATTAGCATCCAGCTTGTTTGTTCACAAACGCGGCTAAAAATTGTCTCGGTGAAAAGGCAAATAACCATGAATTATATGACACCATGGAGACTGGAATCGTAAAATGAGAGCAAATATTTAATTAGGTGTTTAAGTATACATCATTGAAAATTGTGTTCTGTCAAAGCTCCATTCAACCACATTACTTCTGTACAGACATTAAAGATCCCCACACGGGGCAAAATAGAATAAAGCCATCAACGACGGAAAGGCAAATAGAAGTAACGATGTTTTACACAATGTAATAATTATGACTTCATATGTACTTTTATTTTTAAGGGTATTGAACATGATTAGGAGTGGTCAAAAATGCCCCAAGAACCAAATAGGTTAAAATATGTACCAATATTATGAAGAGTTTAATCGCACAATGGGTCAACTCTATTTCCCACACAAACTGAGTTTCTAACAACAAAACATTTATCACCTATGTAGCTGGCGATAGTATGAAATTTGAAGCAAAATTCCACAAGCAAGTAGAAATTATTTCGGGTTATACTTTTATTTTTCCATAGGCGTGTGCACAAACTCGGTCAAAAATGTTTCTTTTTTCCCCAGAATGATATAGTAAATTGGATTTATCCGTTTTGCGATAATTTCTCCATGTGCACTGGCTAGATCGTATATTCACGATGGAAGGATTTGTCTTGAATTAGTTTAATGAATAGAAGCAAGCATTATTTTTACCAGAATATTGAGATAATTTTCGGCTCTGATAGAAATTAATCCCATAGAAAGCTACACGTACACATTATATTTCACCATGACAGCATTTTCTGGTAATAATTGTACAACGAAGAGGAAATGTATAGGCCCAACTATAAACTTTCACAAATAGTGGGAGCATTTTGTCGTAAATTGAGGACTACTTGCAATTTTGTCATTTCCATTTAAGATTAGTTATATAATCCTTTCTGGTTTATTCACGCCTATAGCGAGTCAGTATAAAGGTGTTCATTAGTCCATGCAAGTATTCCCGTATGATAAAGACGATATCTCATTGTACAATCAAGTTTATTTGTTATATTGAACGAAACTCAGCCATTTAATTGTCTCGGTCAAAAAGAATCAATGAGAAAGGTAAATCATGACATTGCCACCCCCCCCCCCACTAATAAAGTGGGACAGTTTTCATACAACTCACTTATATACAACCGGAAATCAAACAGAAACCAAGTGCACACCTGACAAGTTTTCCAATCATAATCTTTGTTTCCTTCCGAGCACATATATTTTTTGGTAAAATTAACAGTAGAGATTTAAGATAAACTTTTCTATTAACAGAAGATGGGCTGGGAGTGAACAGGCATTGATATTCGCAAAATGCTCGTATTATACTGTTATGTAGTGACGGATGGCCTTCTGCAAAACACAATTGTCATTTTTTTTCTTCTGTTATCTGCTCTGACTTTTATTTGTCAATTAGTGTATGTATGTATGTATTTGTATATACTGTATAATAATATGCAAAATTGTATTTTCTATCTTTTATTTATTTGTTTATTTATTTATCTATTCATTTATTATTTATTCATTTATTCATTCATTCATTGAGTGAGTAGATGATTTTGTATGTTGGATGATTGGTTTGTACGTAAGTTAGTTACTTAGTTAGTTAGTTAATTAGTTAGTTAGCTTACTAGCTCGTGAGTTCTTGATATTCTTTCAATTATTGTCGTTCCTTTTTTGTGTTTGGGCGGAAATTGTGACACGAATATCGATTTGTAAAATAACTGACATTCATCGCAAATCTCCCCGTCAAAGGTTATCAAATCAAAAGGACGTTAATCGCCGGAGGCACTCCATTTTCAGAATGGCTTTTATTCGTTGACCTCCCGTGGAACTATTGTGGAGGCCTATTCATCCGAATCTGTGTGTTTCTCTTTACAAGTTCAGGCAAATTACTATAAGTTTCCTTTTACCTGTTCTGGCAAATCACTGCCAGTTTCCTTTTACAAGTTTAGGCAAATCTTCATTCTGCTTTCAATGCATAACAATCTTTTACTTTCGGTTATAAGAGAATGGTTGATGTCAATTCTATTTGTGCAATTTAGCTATTAAATATTAAGTTTTAATTTCAATTTGAAGGGGTACATAATAGCAATAACTTTGAAACTGCGTATGAATATTTGTTTGTATCTGCGTGCTGCCCTTGTGTGTAAGGGTACTTGATTAATTCATACAAACCGTCGTGTGGCTGTGTGGAGGCCGTTACCTGATGCGTGTCTTGTGGCATATATGCGGTGGCCTTTAATTCATTATGCATTGTATTGACGGCCTTCATGTGGGTGCACGACATGCAATTGGCGGACTTTGCATTGGCACGCGACGTAATAAAAATACTGGAATCATGTTTATGATATCAAGTTATATGTAATGTTTTATTCACATGCAGAAACGTCTTCTTACCAATGCAACGTATTTTAGCCTTCGGGCTACCAGTTTGCAGTGTTTTCCATAAATCATTCTAATAATATTAATAAGAAGAAGGAGAACGGGAACAAGTCAGTAAGCCCACTGTTCGTGAATCAAAAGTAACGAGAGAAGAACGTGAATTTGTATCATGGCCATACGCACCAGAGGGGAGGGGGTGAACAGACATTTTCAAATTTCACTTTTTTCTCTCGGATTTTAGATTTTAAAATAGTTCGATCAGAATATGAGGCTATTGCTAACACCCCCCCCCCAAAAAAAAAGCTATTTGTGGAAGGCCTTGATTCTTATATATTGTCATTGACAAAATTTATCCATTCATCTTTATCCCAAATGTTCGTTTAGTTCCAAATGTATGAGAATTTCCCCTTAAAATGAGTTAATGTGAGTTATTATCTTATTTATCTTATCTTTTTTGTGGTTTAATTTCATAAAATCAATATTTCATATCTACTTAGTGCGTGTTAGCAGCTAATAGCATTATCACTACGAGATAGATAATTGAAAATAATGTCTAAATAGACATGTACTAAATGGCTTGTATAAAATATTCATTCACTTAATACTGATATGGTTAGTATCTCAATATCATATTATTTCTGAACGTTTTCAACTGATTGGAACGCTGAAAGATTAATAATTCAAGTCTCCAGGCCTTGTGAAATGCATTTTGTAATAACTGAATTTTATCTCATATTTTTACAACGAACAAGATTGAACTTGTAGTATAGCGGGTATATGGTGAAACGCGCCAGATCCTGAAATGATTGTAAATTAAGCTGACTTGACTCATTATTGACTAGCATGTAGATAGCGTCCCCGTAACCATAGAAACCAACCAAACAAGAAAAACAGCCTGCACCAATCTTTTATTCAACACGAGAACGTGTGCAGGCAGTACAGACGCTGAACGGGTCGATACGGGAAATTTGCCGTGGTGCACAGTACAACGATCTGAATGTGTCCTGGGTAGAATAAAGAGTTTGATATTTGCAAGAAGCATGAAAGAGAAGGATTTGGTGATATAAAATTCATTTGAAATATGTACATCAATTACGTTAATAAATTTTCTATTCTGGATTCTTTGACATGAAAGTGAAAAACAAGCGTATACAAAAGCGTAACACTTTAGTTACGCTACCCGCCCATAGCACCTGATTTCCACTAAAATTTTAAGTATTGGCTGCATGACCGTTTTATAGGTTCATGCACTTGTTTGCTACTGCTGTTCGTTCATGATAAAACACATTAACATTTTGTGCTCTTTCACGATGTACGTTTAATTAATTAATTAAATATTGTATGCAATCCTTGTTGACATTGGCGTAAATCGATTCCGACAGGTGGAGAATGATTACGATCAAATACGAAAAATTCTTTCGCGAATGCACACACATTTACACGCACACGCAAACACTCACACATACCAGATATATGGTAACCATGCATACAATTTAACATATGCGATTGACTTCAACCTAATCTTATAACCTACCCCTACCCTTAAACACGCTCTCAAAACATCCCAAGGACACAACCCCCATGGCCCGGCGTGGATTCGAACAACGAACCTCTAGGTCGAGAAACCGCAGCCGCCTCCATTTGTCAGAGGTGGTGATTTGTGTGAAAATTATAAATGATTTAAGCTTATTTAATCGATAAGTTCATTTTGGGGTGTACAAATCATGGACAAACTCTTTACAGGGATTCAACCGTTCTGTGCCGTGTACTACCTCCATCTCTTCTTCTTCTCCTCCTCCTTCTTCTTCTTCTTCTTCTTCTTCTTCTTCTTCTTCTTCTTCTTCTTCTTCTTCTTCTTCTTTTTCTTCTTTATCTTACTTCTTCTTCTTCCCTTTTTATATCGTACTACTTATTGTCCGGAGGAATAAGATACTGTAAGTCTGTGAGTCATTATCTTTCTTACACAATTTACTCATATTATATCGATTGAGGATCTATAAAGATTGGGTTTAAGATTTGCAAGACCACTTCCCTATCATCATCAAATGGTAGTTAAGTACTTACAAATAGTTTGTTGAAAGTTTAAGATCCATATTGTTATGAACATATTGTGTTATGCTACAACAATATTGTTTCTGTGAGTTCAGATTTTGCTCAGGCGTTCGCATAACCAGTTGAGCTCTGCAGTCAGTGGCTGAGTATATGGACAACGGGAGGAACTGTGCGCAACCTACGGACAGCTCTGGCTGCGACCGGCCGCGCCAGACATTACAAACGAAATTGTAAAATCACAGGCCGTCGCTTTGCAAACTTTTTCTCTAAAACTACGTAGTCTGCCCAAAGGTTTTATGAGCGGTATTAGTATATAATAATTTTCACATTGTGAATGATTTAAGCCGATTTCATTGACTTTGCCTTTTTTTTAACGTGCAATCCTGAACCCAATCTTTTATATTATTTACCTATATCTTAATTACACATTAATACTTGTTGGTTTTTTATCACAAAGATTTATTTCCAAACGCCATTCGTATAATGTATGGAATTTTCTTACAAATCATATTTGTTCTTCTTCGACTATGTCATTTCAAATATCTGTTTCAAAAAAATAGATAACCATGTAAATACCAACTCAATAATTATCTTATTATTTTTTTCCATTTTCCAGGACCTTTTGATTGTTTGATGCATTGTTTGAACATGGATTATTGCTGTTATTTGTTTTATCGTTTTAAGTCTTTGAGGGTTGTTTCGGTCTTAAAACAAGTTATTAAAAACAACATCTTGTTAAAACAAGTTGTGTAAAGTTATCCCATTTTATTTTCATAAATGCTGTTCAAGTTCTAGCTCATCTGCAACAAAATGATGATCTTTATAGTAATCTTTAAATAATTGTTTTCTGTCCTTTGCCTTTCATAAATTGTATATTCATGAATATGCAATGACGAAAGGACGCGAAATAAATGCCATAAGAACTATAAGTATTGCTTGATGATGACGCTCTTTTACATTAAAAAAAAAAACCTTTTTGACTTCATACATATTTTATTCATTATGTCTACAACATATTCTCACAAAGAAACAAGAATGAAATATTGACATAGACTCCATATCTCAAACAGGTGAGTTAACAACCATACTCATGCAAACGATCTTCAGCAAAATCACACTTTAAACCTCAACCCGCTCCCCACAACAAGAACCGCTATTGGTGATCGGGTCTTCTTAGAAATCGTACCAAAACTATAAAACCCTCTACCAACCCACATCCGTTTTATACATCTGAAGAATGTGTTTGCAATATACGATACACGCCACATTTAAAGGGAGAAGGCGCCAGATACTAACAGGCATAAGTTAAGAAAATATTTGAGTTCTTGCCAACCAATCAGATTGCACGGGCACCGCAGGGAGCTGACCACGCGTGACCAATGCATGCCACGCGACGTGTGTTAGCCACACGGTGGTAATGTATGCACTGTTTGAATTGATAAGTTCCTCCCCCTATAGCTGTTTTTGCAAGTTTTGTCTTAGGGTAAAACTTACAAAGACGTAAAATAAACACAAATTAACTAATTTATAGGGCATTGATGAGGGTGAGTATCACACAGTACCCCTTATTTAGGCTGTTTTTGTCACCATGTACCATAATTCTCACAATACTCACAATGTCATTTTTATTCTTAACTTATGCCTGTTAGTTGCTGGCGCCTTCTCCCTTTAAGAAATTGAAAATGCCCACACTACGAAATATTAAGGTTGATCTAAACTTGATATTTCATCGCCAAAAAACTGATGGTCCATTCCAACCAATCACCGCAGGGTATATGTGTATATAAGGTGAAAGTACACGAGAATCATTTAACACATAATAGCGTCCGTTACTATTGTAACCGTGACTCAAGTCACATTACAAATATCAATCATATCTATGTCATAAAAATGCACTTCTTATTTGATTTTACCCTTTTTACTTTACATACGAATTACGTAACACGGTTTAACTCAATTCTCCACATAAAATGGAGGTATTAACATCAACAAATTAACGACCTTTACCACCTAGCGTCAGTATGAAATTTCAAGCCAAATTCCACCAGCAAGTACAAAATATATCGGGTTTTACTTTTATTATTCCATGGGCGCCTGTACATTGTACAGTGTACAATTTCATGCATAAATATGCATTTTCTCCAGAGTTACTAAGATGGAGTCGATCTCTCTTTTTTTCGATAAAACCCTTCATATATTGGTAATAAATTTTTGTTATCATGCACATCTGTTAACGCTTATTACTTTGAAATAGAAGAATTGAAAGCGCTATAAAAAAGATTTCACAATAGAAAATCACAAGTTGTGTAGTAATGTAATCTAATTGCAAATAACCTAAAATGATATTATCTGGTTAAGGATATAATCAAATCCTTTAATGATTTTCACTTTTTAATTTTTTGTCAACTGTTGTTTTGATACATCCTTGGTTTTTAGTGTATTCAACGCAACTACGGTATTTCAGTGGTTGTTATGAGCAACGCCAATGTCATTAGGTATCATGTATTATGTTCTCCATACGACATTTCTCAGACATATTATGGAATGCTATCATATCAATTTCATTAAGATTGCTCTTAAATGATAACTATAAAATTAATTAACTTTTGCTTTTGATATTGAAAAACGGTATCACTTTTCCTAGATATCCAAGCTTCGACACAGGTAATAAATAATATATTACCGAAATGCGATGTCACATGACCATCGCTGGAGTCAAACTGAGTCACAGAATAAGAAATGTTAACATCAGGCAAGAGCTCCACATGGACAAAACCATCACTCAAGAAATTCACAAACGACAACTGACCTGGTTTGGACATGTCGCCAGGATGCCTCATTCCCGACACCTATACCAGGCTTACTGATATGAATTTGCAACTAAAAGACCCCGCGGACGCCCCCCCCCCACACTCAGATGGAAAGACCCGATCAGGAGCATCTCAGAGCTATCCCTAAAAGAGGCAGAACATCAGGCCCAGAATAGGACACATTGGAGGAGGATTTGCCACAGGAAGGCAAGGGGACACTCAGTCCTGTGCACATAAGTCAAGTAAGTAACTAAGATGGAACAAATCCGTGAGCTTGATAATTTGATTGCCTAAAACGCATCGTATAATAATGTTTTAGTTTTAAAAACCTAAGCTACATGATACTGCTTGCTACTGTCTCAAATAAGGTCTAAAACTGAAGCCCTGACAAAAATTATGCATGTTAGAAGAACGAATTCCGTAAGTGCTCGGGGAGGGGGGGGGGGGGCGGGGGGGCACACTATTACAAAGTTGATCCTAAATTGTGCCGCCCCCAGGCGAGCACGGAAAATCGACAATAATCGAGGGCTCTGGAACGGGCTTGAGCGAAAAAATAGGGGTCTCTGGAACTGGAGCTAAGGCTTCAGAAGACCTCAAAATGCTAAGCTCTGAAACTGCACCGTGGCGAAGTTCCGGCGCGCCGTTGGCGCGCCGTGCCGAAAGGGCAATGCTCTGGTTCTGTTCTGAAAAATCAGAAGCGAAACGGCAAATTTGGGGGTCTCTGGAACTAGTCCGGCAGCCAAATCCAGATTTTAGGCTGGACCTTGTTTTAGGGTCTATAGTTTTTTTCTTTGCATATTGTGATTCCTGAGACCATCAAGATGTACAATCTTAAAACTGACACTCTGTCAGCCTTGAGCAATTTGAGATATTCGGAAAAAAACAAAATGGCCGCCTAAATGCCAGATTTTTGTTTGGAAAAATATAAAAGCGAATTTTTGTTTTAGTAAAGGACTACCAGTTGTGTATAATTTTAGCAGTATATCACTCTAGACAAGACTGGAAGCATTGTTTTATCATAGATGACATGCTAATTTGCAAAATTCCGAGAAATCACTACTTAAGTCTCAGATCCAGACCCTGTGACTTTACCTTCCTCCAAATAGCCTAGACGCACAGCAGCTAGTTGAGCTCCCCATGACCTGTGATGTCTGGCACATGTAGCCTCAACACACTAGTCTTACTTATAATTATGATTCTTACAACCACCAATTTGAGCAATCTTATCTGTCATATTAGAAGTGGCATATTTCCAATAAATCACTATGTTAGTCTCAGTTCCAGACCCTGCGATTTTCCTCCCTCCAAATAGACGCATTGCGGCCGGGTGATAGCACCTGGGGCCTGTGATTTTGGGCCCATATACCCTCAGCCAACACACTAGTCAAAGTAGTTCAAGGTAGTTGGCTGATAACAGTCATTTCTTTAGCATAGGATGGGCTCACTCTGTCAGCCTTGAGCAATTTGAGATATGCGGAAAAAAACAAAATGGCCGCCAAAATGCTGAATTTTTGTATAAAAATGAAAATGAATTTTTGTTTTAATAATTGACTATTAATTGTGTATATTTTTAGAATTCCAGTACTTAAGACAAGTCTGTTAGTGTTGTATCATAACAGATCATGTTAATTCACTTCCAGACTCTGCGACTTTACCTTCGTCCAAAATAATAGATGGACAGCGGCTGAGTGAGCACCCCAAGGCCTGCGATGTCAGGCAGATGTAGCCTCAACACAATAGTCTTGTTCTATCATAGATGACATGCTAATTTGCAAAATTCCGAGAAATCACTATTTTAATCTCAGATCCAGACCCTGTGACTTTACCTTCCTCCAAATAGCCTAGACGCACAGCAGCTAGTTGAGCTCCCCATGACCTGTGATGTCTGGCACATGTAGCCTCAACATACTAGTCTTACTTATAATTATGATTCTTACAGCCATCAATTTGAACAATCTTAAACATGTCACAGTCTTATTTCAAATGTGAACAATCTGAAAACTGTCACCCTTGAGCAAAATAATAGGTATGCACAAAACAAAATAGCCCCTATAAAATACACTATTTTTTATGATGATGACTCATAATGAATGGTAGCGTTTCATAGGGTTTATGTTCTGTAGTTAAAAGAAATCCTAAATGTGTATTTTTCTCTGAAGTCCATTACCTTAGACAAGTCTGATAGTGTTTTATTATCTAAAATGACTATGCAAATGATAATTTGCATATTCTAAGGTGGTACTTAATCAGCATTGATTAATTTTAAATACGTAGCAAGAACAAAATGGCGCCAATTTTTTTTTTAACATGGATGGAGGTCCATGTTTTTACACAAAAAATCTCATGTGTTTTTGTTGGTTTTTTGTTTTTACAATATTAATTCATTTATTTTGTGGCTATATCTGAACGGAACTGTGAAAACTCTAGTAAGGATACATGGTCACTGATGACATACAAATCTGTAGAATCCAAGATAGTGACAAATGCTGAAAGCTGTAATTCACTTTGCGAGTTTGTAACATATAGTATAATGTAACTTACGTTAAGATGATGTGTTTGTTTTATCACCAGTAAGTTTGGATTGGTGTAACACGCGCAGTGATTTTCGTTGTATTTTCCAGGAATTTCTCATTTTAAGAATCCTTTTTCATTTTCAGAAAATGTAGGCTTAACAACCAAAGGGATGTACATATGGGGGAATTCTGCGCAAATGGGTAACATTATTATTAGTATTATTTATGATGATGATGATGATGATGATGATGATGATGATTATTATCATTTAACATTTAACAAAATCTCAAACGAAACATTATGAAAAGGATACTGTACAAAGAACAAAATACAGATAAAGATGGGGACAACATGTGGGTTAGGGCCCATAGACATGTGAGCCCACACATGTTGCCCCAAAAGAACTATACATAAAATTGATCGGTGTATTGCACAGTTGACATAATAGGATAATTAACTCTTAACGTGCCGAAGTCGCAGATCTGCGACAAGTAATACACGTAAAGTCCATAGAGGTTAAAATCCTCCGGCACGTTAAGAGTTAATTTTCAACTTAATAATTACCAAAGATATGATGTAGACCTGCTGCAGGTGGTAAAAATAGAATTTATAAATACATAATAGAAGTAAAAGAAATCATGAAGAAGGGTTTTTGTTTAGTAAGATATAAAACATGATAGAATTAAAAATAAGATACGAGTGTACAATTTAAATATATGTGACAAAACAACTTTCCATATGGAGCAAACCATTTTGGTGCATTATAATAAGCGATAATGATGCAATAATTTGACAATAATACTTAATAGAAATAATAATAATAGTAATATATGATCCATAATCCCCCTCCTAAAATCAAAGATCCGAATTATGATCCCGGGAGCTCAGGACCATCTCTGTACAGAGTGACTGATCAGCAAATGGGTATATTTTATCTTTAACATCCAGCTCCCTCATGAACGAAATGGTTTCCTCCATGCAGGGCATATCAACGACAGGGTTAAGTGACCCTTTCTCAAACAGAACTTTTGTATTTAATACTGTATGGTGTCATAACTTTACACCAAAGCTTTAACAGCTGCTACGAGATGGACACATGGATAAGCCATGTATCATCCATCACCACATGGAGCATAAAGAACCAGTAGATTTATGGTTGAAATAAATTTGCTTACATAACAAGCAACGATTTATGTCTTATTTATTATCCTGCCTACAAAAAGAGGGGAAATGCATATTTTAAATGAAAAATACAAATTAAAAGTGTTGGCATTTGGCCGCCATCTTGACTTATGCAAATTAGTATGTCAGTTGTTATCTGGTGTTATTACAACATTTTTTTTTTAGGTCAACAGACTTGGGGTATGGCCACATAGACATAGACCTTTACCCTAAATAAAATCTTGACTCGTCTTTTGTGTGTAAAAATCAATTAGTTTGGAAGCCATTTTGTATTGGTACATAGTAGACAAATTCTGATATTTTAGTAGTCTGGCTTCCAGACTTTTTATTGAGCACATCCTATTCTAATGAAATTACTGTTATCCGTGAACTGCCTTGAACTTAGACAAGTGTATTGATAATATAAGGGCCCGACATATCGCAGGCCCCGGGGTGCTCACCTGGCCCTAATGCATCTGTTTGGAGGAAGGAAAAGTTGCAGGGTCTGGAAGTGAAACTCAAACTAACATTGTGATTAATTGTAAATATGCAAATTAACATGTGTTCTGTTATGATATAACACTAATAGACTTGTCTCAAGTAATGGACATTTAAAAATATACACAAGTAGCAGTCCATTACTAAAATGAAAATTCGGGTTGTTTATTTTTGTACAAAAAAATTGGGCATTTTGGCGGCCATTTTGTTTTTCCTCATATCTCAAATTGCTCACTTAGGCGACAGAGTGAGCCCATCCTGTCCAAAGAAATTACTGTTTTCAGCCAATTGCCTTGAATTAGGACTAGTGTGTTGGTTGAGGGTATATGGGCCCGACATCACAGGCCCCGGGTGCTCACCCAGCCGCAATGCGTCTATTTGGAGGAAGGAAAAAATCACAGGATCTGGAACTAAGACTAACATAGCGATTTATTGGAAATATGCAAATTAACATGTCATCTATGATGAAACAATGCCTCCACTCTTGTCTAGGGTGATGTATTGCTAAAAATATACACAACTGGTAGTTCTTTACTAAAACAAAAATTAGCTTTTATATTTTTCCATACAAAAACTGGGCATTTTGGCGGCCATTTTGTTTTTTCCGAATATCTCAAATTGCTCAAGGCTGACAGAGTGTCAGTTTTAAGATTGTTCATCTTGATGGTCTCAGGAATCATAATCTGCAAAGAAAAAAACTATAGACCCCAAAACAAGGTTAACCCCCTTGGCTGCTGGACTAAACTGGAAAAATCAGATTTTGTCTGTGACTTCTGAAATTGAGATGCTCTGGAACGGAAATTTAGGCTGAAAATGGGGGTCTCAACCGCGGCACATACGTATCACACAATTATACTAAGTGCCCCCCCCGCCCCCCCCCGGGGTTAACGTGCTTTAAAGAAGTGAACATTATTGAGCGACCGTTCCAGTTCTACCCTCTAAACTGCTGTGTTCTTGAATTTTCGTCCACTGACAATAATTCATGTGCCGATTTTTATCCGTACACAGTTTGCAAGTGACAGCATAGCTATCTAAAGTTTTGTGTTCTAGAGTGTTTATATGGCCATTCAAAAACTATCATATGTGTAAAGGCCGTCATACACCGCACGACGCGACGGTTCACGATGAGACGGTCCCGTCGCGGACAGTCCGTCGTGAAAGACCGAACATGTTCAGTCTCTGCTAAAAACCATCTTGTCGCGTCGTGAATCGCTATACATCGCAAGATAAAACGATCTTTCCTTGTCGCCGACCGTTGCGTCGTGCGGTGTATGACGGCCTTTAGATAGCCAAGTCTGACAACAATTTAAATGGGGCTTTAACAATGTTATATACTATCTGCAAAGCCAAATCTGTTTAAGCGTTGGTACCACATAATTCGAAACACAGGAAAAAAAAACTGTAAGCTTTAACACACCACAAAAGTTCCTCATTTCAGCTACCACTTTAATGTATTAAATAAATCCTCAGTTACCGCAGGACCAAAACTAGACACAGTTTGAAAAAAGCGAAAATCAATGAACTATTATTCCAGTATGTCCTCAACAAGATCGTTTTAACGATCACCGTTAGACACTGTTTGCCGTAAGTCAACATGACTACACAACTATGCTTTTCAACTATGCAGCTTAATATTGATAGTGCTTTTCACCCG
>JZLH01S0631858.1:118644-130313 GCA_001188425.1 Eucidaris tribuloides | reverse complement strand
AAAACTTTGTCACAGTGTGAAGCGTGGCTCTGTTCGGGACTAGAGTGAATTCATCAGCATGTGAGCGTAGACATTATCTGCTATTTTCAGTAGGCCTATATGAAAGGGGTGTTAAAAGGTCCTGTATCTAAACAGATACCATTCCATAAAAAGCCTCAACAATCACTAAAAAATCGCTAAAAACCATCACAACATCATTAATGTAAGTTCACTCTCCATACAAATGCATGCTCAGTGAACTGGTGTGCATTTTCGCAGCTTTTCTCTTTAGACTTCTCCCCTTATTAAAATGTCTTGCTCATTCCAGGAATTCAAAATCATGGTAAATGAGGTATCATTGTAATGGCAATAGACAGGATTTTCAATGATACCAATATTAAGAATTATACTATAATAACAAGAGAGATATCAACGATCAAACTTGAGTTGCAGAACTTTTTCCAAAAGTAAAAAGTGGGCTGTAAGGACGTATAGGCATGGGAAAAGTAGTATCCGTAGGGGAAATACGCATGCGTTGTAGGGGGAAATGAAAATTTCGAGTTACAACCCTTCGCGAACACGTTGAAGGGTAAACGCAACGGTCTGTGTATTCGTGAGTACTAACTTACCGTAGTATTCTGGATGATTCTTTTGTGAAATTAATATTCTGGTTTAATTCTTATAATTGCACAAATGTTCATTTATTGGATTGTAAGTAAATAATGGGTGTTTGGTTTGTATAATTCCCGCAACTCTCCAAACCGCCAGTTTAGTCACAAAGCGAGGCCTTAGTCCCACACCTTTCAATTCATGTGTGTTTGTGACCGCACCAATAAGATCTAACGTTACAATACAATAGTCAATACTGAGCTGGTCTACAACACACCTACTGTGTATGTGGTCCTAAGCAGAGCTATATGGACCACATACGCCCTCTACTGGAAAAAACGAACAAAGTTTGCACTGTGTGAATTGAATGCAATAGCAACTTTATAAAATTGCATTTGCAAAATTTAAATGCTGGACCCATATGTTTAGAAAAATTAAAACAGACTTCTGAAATCGTTAAGTCCTTAATTTTCATACAATAATGGTTTAACAAGATTTATAGACTAGCCTATCAAAACAATAATTTCAGTAGAGGTATTGATAAAAGGCTGAATTTCAAGAGCATTTTCTGTGGCCAAAACCTGCATAAGCTAGGCCATCCATTACTTGTACACAAAGTATGGAGCTGTCCCCATGTATGGTCTACAATAGTTTAGAGCATCTACTTGTATGGCATATTCCCCTTGCTTGTATGGGTGGTGACCACCCACCCATGTAAGTCGGGGATTATTACGCATATTTTATCACACCTGTCTGTTATCGGTTATGGTTAATGTTTAATTTGATGATATAACTTGGTGACCAGATTTCAGTAAATTGTACGATTGAACATGTTGAATACGGAACAAGTGAATGTGATGCAAGCCTTGCAAGGCCAAGACTAACGCTGCTTGACCAAGCGGCAGGGGTGATAACATGCATTTTGCAACTTGTTTTAAGTAATTTTAGCCATTTCATTCGATCTTACTGACTGTTGTTATTTGATGAAAATTCCTCACCTTTTTATGAATTTTGTTCAATATTCTGAAATACAGGACAAACAGGCGACCTGGGAATGGTCGGGATGCCGGGACAAAGGAGCAAAATATGGGATGTTTGGTCACCCTGTGATATAGGGCCCTTCAATACAGCTTGTGACTGTTTTACAACATTTTAGGGTTCCCCGATCCTGAACAACTGAAATAGATATAAACAGTGAAAGAACTTATCACTGTCAGTGTCACAATGATGTTCTCACGTGCATGCATTCTACATCTATGTTAGTCTAGACAGTTCTCTAACTCCATGCTAAGCCTCTTTTCTAGGTCTTTTGACATACAATTCAAGAAATAAATAGTTCATTCTGTTTTGAATCCACTGCTTATTAAGAAATTTGGATTTATTGTAATTTATAATGTATTGTTATT
Source organism: Eucidaris tribuloides (assembly GCA_001188425.1). Classification (NCBI taxonomy): domain Eukaryota; kingdom Metazoa; phylum Echinodermata; class Echinoidea; order Cidaroida; family Cidaridae; genus Eucidaris; species Eucidaris tribuloides. The sequence goes on along the minus strand of JZLH01S0631858.1, from coordinate 128,319 downwards.
GAAAGTTAGTTTGTATCGTAGGCTGTGAGTTTTCACTGTCTTCTATAATGTCATGTAGGATATCAAATTACAATATTATCAGGCATTAGTACATTACTAGTATAATAATTTAACACTTTAACATGAGGACCGACGACCCACAGTCCGCTGCCTACAGACTAACTGGAATTACATTATGCATTTAGTCTTCAGAAACAGGGCAGGAAATAAAATGTTATGGGGGGGGGGGGAGCTACTTTCAAGCCTTTTTTTAGTGATGGCCTGTTATACATTGAACCCTATGAGGAGAATTGAGGGAGCTATTTTGTGATTTTAGGGGGCTATTTTGTTAGTTTTGGGGGCTCAATTGCCCTCAGCCCCAGTGTATTTCATATGCTGTTCAGAAATGTACATTCATGTAATTTTAAATGTATGAGATTTGCCCACAGCACACACTCAAGCTACAGTTCCACTGTTGTGAGTGACATGGGATGGGCAGATGGTTCATTAGGTTAGTGTTACCAAATGAATCACTTATCTATGCTACTCCACACAACTATTTTGAAATCACATAAAAAATGTGGTATGTGCTGAATCAAGTTGTTTTAAATGACACAAGAATGAGTTGCAAATTTGTACCAAAGTCATGATTAGAATAAAAACAATATTTGTCACAGATTCATGAAACATGGATGTATCTGTAACTGCATAGGAAATACATGTGGGCTGAGGACAATTTAGCCCCCAAATTAACAAAATAGCCCCCTAAAATCACAAAACAGCTAGCTCTCAATTTTCCTCATAGAGATCAATGTATAACATACTAAAATGAGTAGATCAGGCTTGAAAGTAGCCTTGAAAAATACAATTTTTTTCTGCCCTAATGTGTATGCACACCATTTTTTGTCTCATTCCTGATCTAATCACACAGAGTTCATCGCTAGTACATGTATCTGAAATCAACCGATCAAGATGCCACTCAGCAAGTCCTCTCGCATCGTGGCACTCTGCTCACTGGCAAATTTTGTTAATGCGGCTGATCGTGTCATCATGCCAATAGCTGTGGTGCCGATGGCAGATGTCTACCAGTGGAACATGTCAATTCAAGGCTGGATCCTCAGTGCATTTGCATATGGCTACATCAGCAGTCAGGTATGGATTATACAGGGCTGTCAACTTTGGGAACTGACTGGAGGGAGATCATACTAAGCATACTAAGGATTTTTTTATAAGGGAGGGAGTTGTGTTCTTATGGTGCAAATCAATGCTATGTAAGCAACAAATAAAAAAAGTTAAAAGGATGTCAAATATGAAGGGAAATTGATCCATGGTGTAACTCCAAGCAACAAGCAAAGAAAAGGTCAAGTCTGAAGTACTAAAACATTTCTGTGGTGCATGGCATGGGATGGTGGTTTTTCAAACTATAAACAGATGGTTTTCCGAATATGATGCACCACGCGTAACCTCAGGGTACCGTTGTTTCCTGGTGTACCATGTTGTTTTGCAACCTCTTGTGTCCAAAAATGTATTTTCTTCAGTTATGATCACTGAGACTTCAGTGATTATCATGAAGAGGCTACACAAGTGCTCTACAAAAATGACAGAAACTTACGAAAAGTGGGGTGAAAATGGAGATGGAGTTTGTATGTCTCGCTCGTACGGCGAGACATAGGTCATGCACTATTTCCGGTGTAGGGCCCGGTAGGCGCGGCGTCGGCGCGCGTAAGTCGTCAACGATTGTGTTGTATACACACAGATAATTTCTATAGCTTTCGAAGGTGGGGGATCACCAAATTCATACCATTATGGTCCAGTCTCTTGGAAGCACAGTCAAAGTTCGAATATGAGTCGAATTTGAATAAGGTCAAAGGGTCATGAACTTTCCATGACTGCACTTGTGCTATTTCGTTACACACAATAACTTCTATAACTCTTCGATGGTAGGATTGTCAAATTCAATTACCAAGAGTCCGCATCTCTGAGGTGGCAGATCAGTTACGAATGTGAGTTGAATTTGATGTAAGGTCAAAGGTCAAAGTCAATGCAATTGTCCATGACTGACACTGTGGCAACAGGGATAGTATAGCTTCATAGTATTTAACAGAGAGAATTCATTAGTGTTGATCTGATTTCCTAGGGATAAAGTAGGCCTCTACCATTATTGCGTATGTAAACCTGTCAGAAACCACAATTCACACCCCTTAAACTGCCCTGACAACTCAGAAGTCATATACATAGTTTTGACATGCAAAGTCTCTTCCATGACTGCGGATAGCAGGCGAGACAACGCTTGGGCGTTTGCCTGTTGTCATACTTCAAACATGACTTTTTACACAGTTTTGTAACCCAGGGCACAGTGCTAAAAAATATAATTTAACAAAATGGTGGATTTCTATTTGGAAACCCAGGGTACAGTTTATGTCATCTTACGTCACTTTAGTACAGAAGAGAGTAGTTGAAAACAACAGTTAACAATTTTTCATAATTTCAGCAAAACCTGGAGTTTAGGGCTTTTACTGATCAATATAATTGCTATAAATTTAAAACAATGAAGTACATACTTTGTAAATACTGGTAGATGTGGAAAACATGTACCAGTACAATGATAGCAGTTATAATATGTGGAGCTGAAGGTTTCTCGTCATACCAGGGCAGGGCAGGGAAAAAATAAAATTTCTGGGCTACTTTCAATCCCGATCTAGTGATGTTAGTATGTTATGCATTAAACCCTATGAGGAAAATTGGGGGCTGTTTTGTGATTTTATGGGGCTACTTTGTTAATTTTTGGGGCTAAATCGCCCTCATCCTCTGTGTATTTCCTATGCTGGTACCAACGTTGTAGATATGTCTTGGACCTGCAGCTGGAGAAAAAAAAAATGTTGAAATACTTGTGTAAAATAATTCTCTTTACTATACAGATTATTGGAGGGAAAGCAGCCCAGAAGTTTGGTGGGAGATTGACCCTAGGTGTGGCAGTCGCGGTGTGGTCCCTCTCAACATTTCTGACTCCGATTGTAGGAGGATCTATTACAGTAAGTTGATATTTAACCTGTCACGACGTTACCCTAATAAAGTCACACATCTTATAAAACATAAAAGTAGAAAGAAAAACATTTTGGGTGAAAATATAAATATTAAAACTTTCACAACATGTGAAGGTCATAAAATTTTGTATTTTTAAAGACACTTCACTTTCATATTTTACATCCTAGTTACATTATTTATACTTGCCTGACCTTTTGGGTGCGTGACTTTACGAGGGTATCGTGGTGAAGGGTCACATATTCATTTGTGATCTGTCACAACAAAGCCCGTATAACATAGCAAAATCTAAAGCACAGAAAAAAAAAATTGAAACATAAATATTTTAATATTTGAGGGCGATTGAAATTTACCATCTAATAGTGGTGATATCAAACACGTGAAGTATGAACAGGTCTGAAGATTTGTATCTCTTGTGATGATTTAGTAGGTTCTGTTTTTCATGTCTTTATGTTTTGCAACTTTATAATGCTTTTGTGTTGAAGGGTTACTCACATATATGTATCAGTAGGAACTGGAAAGGCATAACACTTTGCTGCTTGTTTTTAGTTTTTATTGTTTTTATTTTTTGTGGGGGGGGGGATAGGGGTTGGGCTGAGTTGATTCCTTCATATTTGCAGATTAGTAAAGGACTTTCTTTTTTCTTATAATGTTACACAAACCTGTTACATATACAACTAGTACTTCAATGGCTGTAATTCATGTACTTCACTGCAGCAAGCAAAATGCATTTGGCAAACTTTTCAAAGTTTTCACACAGATTCAGAGAGTTTACTCTTTACGAAATATTCTTATTAGCAGTAAGAGAAAGGTGATTTTGTTTTACTTTTATCATTGTTTTTGTGATTTTTATGTCAGATTTTGATCACATCGCGGATTATCTTGGGTTTCGCCGAGGGCTTCTGTTTGCCAACCATCTTCCACATCTTTGCACACAACGTCCATACAGATGAAAGGTCAAGGTCATTTGGCTACCTGGTGGCCCTGGGGTCAGTAGGTCAGACAGTAGCTGCTGTGGTGAGTGACAAAGCAGGATTGGTACAAAAACCTTGAAACGACCTTTAACCCTAAAAGGACCAGGGGAGGGAAGGGGGAATCCACCCCTATAGACATTTCGCACGTTAAGTCTGCAATGGGCAAGGCAATCGCCGCGGCATTTGGTGACTTTTTTCTTTAAATCTTGCGCATCTGGGTATGCGGTTCCAAAGTTATGCAACTTTTCGTTTTTGCATGTCACACTATTAATAGCTCAGAAACGTGAAATCGTACTATTTCAATGCAAAATCAGTTTTCAGCTCAAATCGCTAATGTGTGAGAAGTTATCATTTTACTGATGAAATTAATTATTAATGATGTTATGATTGCTACAGTGTCCCTGACAAATTTAATCGGGGGGTGGGGGTCGGAACTCCCCCCCCCCCCCGTGGGTGATATGGGTCTAAAAGACTGGGCTATTGTAGGGTTAAAGACACAATATACCATTGACCACAGTTATAATCCTCCATGCACTTCATGTCTAAAAGTGAAGCCCTTAAAAAGTTGCCCTTCAAAATAATAGTTTAGTGCCTGAAATAAGTGAAAATCTATGAGTACTCAGTTCAACTAGGTTCACCTGTCTATTTCCTCCCATAGACTACTGTGCTCTAGATCTAGACTGCTTTATACTCCACTGGAGTAATAAGTCACGATACTTATCCATACGTACTTTGCCAAAATTTTGTATTTAGGATGTTTATCAATGTAAGCACTACTGTATTGCTCAGATATCGTAAGTTTGACAATTTAATGTTTGAGATTTATCACATTGTTTATCAACTTAATTTTGGATGTTCATAAAATTAAGTTACAGTTTTGGACACAGTCTAACTTCCACTTGTCTATTTGTTTTCTCATTTAGATATGTCCCCGTCTGTCTTGGGCCATGATGTTCTACACGTTTGGCACGATTGGTCTGGTGTGGGTCGTTCTTTGGGTCATGTTTTACCCCAAGGATACACCCGATAATGATCCACAGATGCTCCTTATGCCAAAGGTTAGTTTAACAGGCCTTCAACTGGTCCTACTTTTCCTACTTTTTCCTACCTTTTTGTGAAGATCCTAATTTTCCTATTTTTTCCCCCCAAAATCTGTATTTTCCTACTTTTTCCTGCTCTTTGTTAAAAATAAAATCCTTTGCGATAGGTTAAAGATTTGTTTTGAGTAGAGTAGTCTTTGCTGAGAGTACTGTAATTATCATGTTTGTGAAGGAAAATTTGTTTCTGCTGTTTTGCCAATCTTAGAATTTTTTTCACACATATTCCGCATATTTCCATTTTCTATGGGGTTACTACTCCAAACACTACTTATAAATAACCTACTTTCCTCCTATTTTGGTGGATTGAATCCTGCTTTCTCCTACTTTGTGGAGAATTTTGCTCCTAATTTTCTCCTACTTTTTCAGTCAAGCAGACAGAGTTAAAGGCATGTTAGTTAGTACTGATCTGTTTTCTATTTTACCCTCCCATCCTGCTACCCTCTCCTAGTCCTCGTCAAGGGGTTAGGAGAACCATCTTACATGTATATACCAGGCATGTTTCTGGATATATTTATGACAATTTGAATCTGAGATGTCACATCAGCCTTTGAATACAAATTTTCATAAATTTTAATTTTGCTGGGCTATCAGATAGCAAAGGAATTGAACTGACCGGCTGTAAAGGGATGCAGAATATATCAGGAAAATAAAACAATAATGAAATTGTTTATTTTTCATGAAAAATATTCACATATTGTATTCAAAGTCAATGAATAATATATCAGTAACAAGCACAGCTGCTATGTACAAAGGGCAACATAAAGATTATTATTTTTTAATTCTTGTCTCGATTCAATTCATTTCAAGAATGTGATGCTAAATGTGTCAATGTTGATATCGAAAACCAATGAAATGTGAACTGTGAATCACTGCATTCGTTTGTCCATTCTACTCTTTATCAACTCACTTATGAAAACAATGTTTTATCACATCAGGTTGATACTACGAACAGCGTTTACTGGACGAGTTACATCTCACATCGTCCCCTTTGGGCCATCTACATCGCACACGTTGCCATGAACTGGTCAAATTATATTGTGTTGTCATGGTTACCTACATATTTACAAAGGCATCTAGGAGCTAATAAGCAGGACATCAGTTTCACTGCATTGCCATACGTCATGAATTCCTTACTTGGAGTTGGTAAGTATGACTTGTGACTGAACCCTACTGTTCTTCCATGGTTACAAATTTATCTTCCAGCTAAAGGCAAAGTTCACCCTGACGTTAAGTTGGTTTCAATAAAAGCAGAACAATGAAACAAATTAATGAAAGTTTGACGAAAATCCACCAAAGAATAGCGGAGTTTAGCCCCAAAAGCAAGTGGATCATAATAAAGAAAATGATAACAAGAATCCATAATCCTAGTAATTTTTGGGATTTCACAGCATGTAATGTGTGCTAAAATACTTAACTCGTAACGTGCCAAGGAAATTATAGCTCTATGGAGATTGTGTGTATTGTGTGGTGCAGATTTGTGACTTAACGTTAAGAGTTACAGGCAGAGTATAGTCCTGGGGAATGTTATTGTGTTTGTAGTAAGCATGATATTAATGTGGTGCTAATCGTGTGTTCTGAAACGCTTCCATTTGCAAGAAAGTCAGAAAAATTCAAAATGTTGGGTGGCTCCTACATTTTTCCGTGAGGAATGTACATACAGCAGTGAAATCTGTTCCCTGATCATTGACATGATTTGATTTCAATATACCAGTAACACACATTCTGAACACACCCAAACTAAGATATCTTGTTGCTAGTATCCAATGAGCAGAAAATCACAATATGTCATTCTAAAGAATTTAGGTAATTAACCCTAATCAGCCCGGGCTTTTTTGAAATTACATAGCCCGGGGGGGCTAATTTGGCCCCCCCTTCAGATCTCGGCCGCGGATCGCGCGATCGCCGCGAAAATTTGCACGTGCATAGAGCCGGACGTAATCTCCAAGACTGTATAGTTAGATTTTTGAAAAATAATTATCTTCTATTTTGAGGTAATTAATTATGCACATTTATGTATGAAATCATATTTTTGCCTATGACTCCCTTAAAACAGCTCACAGAATGCTAATTTTTGGTGATAATATTCTTTTTGACATTTCTAACAATTATCTGTCAAAAAAATGCTGAATCGGAATTAATTTCTTATGTATTTTATTGTTTCATGAATTTCTTATGTATTTCTTTGTTTTTTCGACCTTTTGTTTTTTATTGTTTCTTCGATGAAATTTCTCGGGGACACTTTTGCGATCATAAACAGCATAAAATTAGTTCATTTCAATCAGTAAAAGTAAAAATAATCATACATTTATGAATTTGGGCTGAAAACACAATTTGTATTGAAATAACACACGATTTCATTTTTTTGAGCGATTTTTGGTGTGACATGCAAGTACGAAAAGTTGCGTAACTCTGGATCCGCGTACCCGGACGTCACGAATTTGGTCTCAAAAGATGCGCAAGACTTGAAAGTAAAAAGTCAGCGAGCGACGCGGTCAAAAAATTTCGCGCGGCAGAATGGTCGCGAACTTTGTTGAGGGGGGGGGGGCTATTTTAGCCAGATAGGGTGTTGTTATGTGAAGTCTGGCATGACAATATCTCACTTAATGAAAGATTGATTAAAAATTTGTCAAATTTACCTAAACTATGCACTGAGTTTAACTGTATTTTCTAAATAAAGTTCATGCTTTTTTCCCCCTCTCACACAGCGGCCGGTCATTATGCAGATTATCTAATCACCAAGAAGCACTGGACGGTTTTATCTGTTCGGCGTCTCATGACATCGATTGGTCTCCTTGGGCCTGCGTTATTTATTCTTCTCTTCGGCTCAGTAGATCATCTTGTATTAGCTGTATGGTAAGACATGCAATCAGTAAATACAATGTTTATAAATCAGTTGCCCCAAGATTCTGGTTAATACTGGGCACTTATGGTTCCTGGAGCCAACAAGTTAAAAGATAATTTTTCCCATTTAGTGAATGCAGAAAACAGGGACAAAATTAAAATTTTCTGTTCAGGGGCTACTTTTCCTGTTTCAGATACTCTATTGTACATGTATTGAACCCTATGGCAATTTATGGGGGCTCTTTTGCCATTTCGGGGCGAAATCGCCCAGCGCCCCTGTACATTTTTTTCGCTGGCAGAAAAGTTGAAAGCACGTAGGAGGAAAGTTTGAGTAAATGTGGATAATCCATTGATAATTTTTGAAAGGTTTGATCGATTCCCCCCATGGGACACCCTCTTTTGGCAATTTGCTAGGGCTGTGATGTCATACTAAACCAAATTACTTTTTAGTTCATTTCAGTTCAAATTATTTCACTCATAAAAAGAAACATGTATCAGTACAGTACAGTACACAAAAACAAACACACAGAATTTAAATACTTAGCAGCAAGAAAGTCCAGCTGTCTGATTAGCTGACCCTGGTAAAATATAAACACAACAAAAAAAGTAACTACCCCCTTTTTCAAAATACTATAACTTTATAAAAACACGGTTGTGAGCAAAATAATTTGGCAAGGGTGTTTCTGCACTAATTGACTACATTCTGTGTGAAAATGTGGTTGATCCGTGAAGTCATGCATGAGTGAGCACATATTAAAGGCAATAATGTCACTTTTCAAAAGTCACAAGGGTCATTTGGGGGGATTTTTGATGCAGGATTTTGACAAATTCTGTTTCTGGTGAATAATTATTCGCTATTTATGTTAATCATCTATTGTTTGATCCCCTTATACCTCCTTTGGCACTTTTGGCATATTTTATGTTTCGGTGAGCTCAATTTAAAAATTTCCACCCTTTCTCAATTTTGAAATTGTAAAATCCATTAAGTTAATTGCAAAATTTGAAATCTGATATTTTTCAGCAAAATGCATCTTTACATGTTGTACGAACATAAGAGGTTGTTACCATGTCATGGTTGAGTAAGCACACTTTATAAATAAAGCAAAAAATGTCATTATTTACCATTATTTTGGCATAAGAGATCACTCCTGTGACTTTTGAAAAGTGGCATTTTCACCTTTAATGCATGCTCACTCATGCATGACCTGACGGATCAATCACATATTCACACAGAAGTTAGTCAATGAGTGTAGGAACACTCTTGCCAAATTATTTTGCACAAACTTGTTTTGTTAAAAAGATATGGTATGTTGAAAAAGGGGGTAGCTACTTTTTTTGTTGTGTTTATAACAGTAGAAAAGACAACGGTAAACAAACAGATAAGGACATTACTATCTAACCAATGCTATCTATCTAGTAAAATATATAACAGTAACAAAGACAATGGTAAACAGAAAGAAAGTGACTCTACTATCCTACTACTACATGTACAAAATGGAGTAAACAAAAAGACAACTGTTGTCCTTTTGCTAACATAATTGTGCAAGAATGCCTATGTGTATACAAAAAAGAAAAAAATGTTAATTTTGATCCAATATATATATATAGGAAGTAAGACTATAGATGACACAAGTTGGCCACTTGGTGCCTGCACAATGATGAATTTTAACGGTCTCAAGTCGATGACTTATTTTTATTCATGCCCTGACCACATTTTGTTTCAGAGCTTACTGTGTAGG
>JZLH01S0631858.1:72052-107527 GCA_001188425.1 Eucidaris tribuloides | reverse complement strand
ACACACACACACACACACACACACACACACACACACACACACACACACACACACACACACACACACACACACACACACACACACACACACACACACACACACACACACACGCACGCACGCACGCACGCACGCATGCACAAACACAATTACCTTGCAAAAACCTAATAGTTGTCTCGTTATCCGACGTAAACATTCTATAAAAGCCTCTTTAAGATATCGGTTAATGTGGGAACGGATGCCCGACTCTCGGGGTGTCATTGATATCGTTTTACATGGGATGTTAGATATTTAATGCACTATCCCCCAGACATAGCTGCGAGTCAAGTTTTCGTGTCACCTGACAAGAGTTCTCTCTCCCGCCGTGGTTCCCTGGGAGGCTGTCTATCCTCTACGAACCCCCCCCCCCCCGACAACATCCCTGGTCGCCGTTTCACTATACTTCGAGTAAACTATATCAGGTGATCGAATACCTGTACATGTATGTGCGAATGTCTCTCAAATATTTGTTATTGAGAATGAAACATGTACCCTGATAATATACAAGACCTTTTTTTTCTCCAGGGTTACCAAAAATCTTTATTTTTGCAACCTTAAAAACAGATATATCAAATCATGTAAATTGCAAGAAATATGTACATATAAAAACAAAACATCAGTATATACATTAACATTGGCGATGTATTGTGTGTGTGTGTGTGTGTGTGTGTGTGTGTGTGTGTGTGTGTGTGTGTGTGTGTGTGTGTGTGTGTGTGTGTGTGTGTGTGTGTGTGTGTGTCGTGTGTGTGTGTGTGTCGTCTTGTGTGTGTGTGTGTGTGTGTGTGTGTGTGTGTGTGTGTGTGTGTGTGTGTGTGCGCGCGTGCGCGTGCGTGTGTAGTGTGCTACGTTGTGGGGGAATGTAGGTAGAATTATAGACTTTGTGCGGTGATATACAATTGAGATTGACATACAAAACACAAAATCACAATCACACACAGACAGACAGATAGACAAACAGACAGACACACACCAACCCCCACGCACACACAAACACACACATACACACCCACCCACCCCCCCACACACACTAACACACACAATAAAAGTGGCTTATTAATTATTAAGTGTTAACGTGACGAATGTGGAACATAACTGTAGTAAACAATCTCGTGATTGATTTAAACATTGGTTATGTGCATTTATTTTCCCCACTTTCTGGATATTACATAAACCAATAGAAAATATACATACTGTACATGATAAGTACAACAGCTGCTGATATAAAATGGTACCTTAAACAGTTACAATATTCATTAATGGACTAAATATGAGGTTAAATAAAAGAATGATAATAAACATTAACTTAACCAAAAGAGAACGAATCAAATTCAAAATTATATATTTTTAAAAAATCCCACAAATTACCAACCCCCAAAATTATGAGAAAAATTGTGGAATGGAAAACCAGAGTATAGTTGCAGTGAATCTAAGAAATCATTCATAAATGTTCATAAAGTATACTGCCCACCTCCATGACGAAAGGGCATAACTGACATTTTTTTTCTTCAAAATTGAGTTATATAGAGTAGGGGACTCAGTACATCATGTTTAACATGCAGAACAAAACAATATTAATTAGAAGTATCCCTCTGTTTCATAATCCGCTTGTTAAAAGGGCACTAAATAGGGCTTTTTGTGTTGAACAAAATACATTTTGCTCAATATCTCCAAAAACATCAAAATGTCAGTTATGCCCTTTTGTCATGGGACAGTATAGTATTAATTGCTCAGTTAATGTTGTGGCCGAGTCCGGAATGGAGTCCAATTCACTGGACCCAGGACTCGGACTCGAAGTCGAGTCCCTATGTAAAATGATTGGCAAGGTCTCATTTATCTGTGAACTTGGACTCGGTACTTGTGGACTGGATTTCAACACTTGTCCAGACAGAAATGAAAAAGAACATTGTAGCTATTGTAAATGGTTTAGAATGATACATGATTTAAAACGATCACTGTGTATATTTTTTGTGGCAAAATGTTTGTTGGGGATTTTTGTTTTTATTTTTTAATTATTTGTATTGTGGTTGTTTGGGCACTTATAGATAATATAGGTCTCAATAAAAAATATCCCCGCCACCCCCCCCCCAAAAAAAAACGAAATCATCTCACCACTTAGAAATACACTGCTACATAAATGTATGCATTTAGTGTTTTACTGTAGACTGGAGGCAAGTTGAAAAAGTACCCTCTTTTGACCTAAATATAATATTTTTAGACTAGTTATGAACATATGAGTGGTTATTGCCCCATCAAATGTACATAACAATAAATACAATAACTGGAAAAATCTATATATGTGACCTGTCACCACGATACCCTGATAAAGTTGTACGTCTTATGAAACCTAAACATAGAAAAAAAAAAACTTTGAGTGAAAATAAAAGTATTCAAACTTTTGCAATATGTGCAGGTCCTATACATTTTGATTGTTGAAAACACTTCTTTCTTCATATCATAATGACACTTTCCTCACGTTTGGGTCGTGCTACTTTATCAGAGTATATTGGTGACAGGTCACATATTAGCTGCTTAACAAGCTAAATGAAGTTTTGCTAAAGGAAGCATTTATTTGCAGACAGTTCTTTATACGAATATAATTTTGGTTATTGGTAAATAGTAAAATTCTTTGTAATTATATATAGTTTATCGATACTGCTGTTCGATTTGAAAATTACTCGCTCTGAAACTCTCCCATTTTAAAGAAGATACTTGAAATGTAAAATATCCGGGGGGGGGGGGAGACCAACGTTTCTCGTAGGTAATGTACAAACTGCTTCCTGCTCTCCGATAATTTAAATATCAGAATTTGTCACAATAAGCATTTTCAAAAGGTTTGATTTTGTTTTTGATCTCTGGGTTGACAATAGAATACCTAGTGAAAGATTAACGAAAATTGTCTGATCGACTAAAACTATGATTGGGCTTTGATATCCAACAAGATTACACAACATAATGTATATCTAGACGTTTTAATGAATAATACATCAGTAAAACTAATCATTGGTTTACATTCTTATTGACAAAATCTAATTTTAGAATAAGTCCCAAAATACAGGTATACTATAGTTAAACTCTGCTTACATGAAAAAAAAAAACACATTTAAAATGAAATAAAGTAAAATCTGCACCATTTTAGTTTGATAATATGTTTTATTTTATATTCATATTCATATAATAATCATACTAACGTGTTCTAGAAAACACAACATCACCATCATCAACATACCAGGGGTATGCCTCCAAAGAATTTCATGTACGATAGTCTTCCACAATAATGCAGACAACTATACATTGCCAACTGATAATTCTCAACAATAACATAATTTATGTAATATAGGCTGCATTAATAAGAAAATAAATACCCCTACAAGTGTGGAAACACCCGCCGATACTACATGCGGAGCCTATGCGGTGTGCATGTTTGGACAGGGGGATAAAATCTACTATATACACCGGCATCAAATTATATATTACAGAGTCGCGAGCCATATACGGTACTTTCTTTTTCACATTTTTTTTTTGCTAAAGGGGGACAGAGGCTCATTCGTGAATACGCCCGTTGAGTTCTCTCATTAAGCATAAGACGTTTGGTTGATCGCTGTTTCGTACAGATGCACGGAGCGCCGAGGGTTCCCGCGACTTACACGGGTGTTCATGGTCACGCGACTTGCGTGACTGTTTACGGATACAGCATCGTCGTCAACACGGGAAGCAGTTCCTGCCGATGGGAAAGAATTGGAACTCATAGGACGAGCGAACAGTCCGTGTATACGATCGGGCCCTATCTGGGAATGGCCATCTGGCCTGCTGCGTTCACTGCATGCGTGTGGTGATCGGGAGCTCCGCTCACTGCGTGCGTGTGGTGATCGCGAGCTCCGCTCACTGCGTGCGTGTGACGATCGAGCGCTGCGCTCACTGCGTGCGTGTGACGATCGCGCACTGCGCTCACTGCGAGCGTATTGTGATCGCATGCTCCGCTCACTGCGCGCGTATGATGGCGGCGGCTGCTGATAAAGAGAGTAATGATCGCTGGAAGGTGAGCGCACGACATCCATTTCCAAATCGGCGTAGGTGTGGTCGGAACGATTCGAGTGCACACTGCGAGTACTCAGTGATGTTCGTAGTGTCGACCCACTGGAAATGGACCCCGCGGTGTAAGAGTAGTGGAGGTCATCATCCCCAACCAGAACGACGCGGTTTGTGTAGCTGTTACAGTCACTTCCACTCGCAAATGTAGAAGATACGTGAGTCAAAAGATTATTTCTGTTCTTGTGATACCGTTTGCATCTAAAGACATCCAAGAAGAGAAAACATAGATACATGAAGAGTAAATAAATATTGTAACCGAAGAATAAACAAATGCAAGTCTCTTTTGTAGTTGTTTTCAGATGTCTGTCCACCCCGTCCCAAATTATCCCCCTTTTTTGGAGGGGGGGGGGGGGGGCTTATTAACTGAAACATTCTCTGCGGGCCTGCCCAATACCCACCAACCCCCATTTCTGTAAAATTAAGGATCGGCCGCCTTTCCTCGTGCCCAATCTTTTTTTTGTTTCGAGAAAACTTTGAACCAGAAATAAAACAAAATCAAACATAAATGTAATAATCGCTGGACAATTTTTAAATGATTGCTGTTCACATTACTCAACCAAATTTGACCGAACTATAGTCTGCTACCTGCAATTGCAATCAAAAGGAGTTGCAAAATACAATTGTGAATATTTGTTCCCAGTGAATATTTGACACATAACTTCAGCAAATCTTAACATGATTTGTGTCAATGATATAATATTACCTGACCAAAATACGACTATGCGACAAAACCGTGGCTATATAATTGTGTAAATGTAATAAATGACATATGTAATAGAATAATATATAAGCATTTTCTTTTAAAGCTGTTATGTAATGGTTTGGTTTTGGTTGGTTTTTGTCTTTCAAAAACTAATGTAAAAAGCAAGAAATTTCGGCGTTGGTACTTACTGAATAATTATCATGACCATGATAAGTATTCCAAGAAGGACAACTACTCCAACCACGGAAACTGCAATTATTACGGGCTGTCCCAACCCTGCAACTGAACATATAAAAAGATCTGCTGAACTATTTGACGGTTCAAGTGGTGACCTGTGACAGAAATCAAACTGATGAAGCATGTCCATTCAGAACAAATAAGAAATTATAAAAAAGGCAATACTTTACGACTCTTAAAGCCGAAGTTTAGTTTTGGGGACCTTTTGCTTAACTTTGAAAGCTTTATGGCGCCCAAACGTCCATAACCTGCTCTCGGCCTGCAATAATAGATCTGAGTGTCTTTAGTCTTTGTTTTCAATATCCTATTAAATGACAAAATCTCCGGGGGTGGGGGGCCCGAATTTTCGACACTATAGTTGCTTATATTATAAGCAATCCAAAGGTCTAAAAAGGGCTTTAAGCGCGCTGTTTATACCCGTCCGATCTGAAAGACAGCAGTCTGCCTCGTCAGACTGAGGTATAACACATTCAACCTTAAAGCACTTTTTAACCCTTTGGATGCTATAATGTAAAATATAGTCTAAAATCTCGGGGGTCCCCCCGAGATTTTTCATTAACTAATACAAAAAACTAAAGACATTCAGAATCTATTATTGCAGGGTTATGACTTTGGGGCATAAAGCTTTCAAATAACAAAAAAAAAATCCCCAAAACTAAACTTGGGCTTTAAAGACAGAGAATCTCATTTGCACCGCTCTTCCCAACACTGCAAAATGTCATTCATTACCTAAGACTATTTACGAACATTTCGTCGGCTTTCATCCGAACCGTCGTATCGCTATACGACAGTTTGATTGACCACGCCTCCGGGGAGCGAACGCGTTCAAACCGAACTGTCGTATGTTACTTGTATTATGAATGATGGATACGACAGTTTAGTTTGAACGCGTTCGCTCCCGGAGGCGCGGTCAATCAAACTGTTGTATAGCGATACGACGGTTCGGATGAACGCCGACGATTTCTGTGAAATCTAAAGATCAGGAATTACGTAGAATTTGAAAAATCCCCCAAACCAACTGCCAGCTTAGTGTGTGTTTCCTATGCCGGGAATTCTGTCTCTACGAGACAATAATTCAAATCAAATTCTACAGGTCACCGTATTTCCACTGAAAAGATCACCATAATTCCACTAAAACTGCGTTTCTAGCTCGAGTACTTAGACGGTATTTTCATTTTGACAATGTTAATTTTCAGACATGCTAAAGACATTTTGTTGATCATAACATGCGTTTAAGAATCGCATTCCAAATATGGGTTCTGAAGCTAATGAGTGAAAAAGACTCGCAAACGGCTACATTACACAAGCATGTTGTCGATTATAAGTTCATACTATAATTTTAACTTAAAGTCCAAGTTTCGTTTTAGTAAATGGTAAAAACATGAAATTCTTTGCAATTATGTTTTTATATACAACTATATGATCTATGAATATCCTGAAAATTTCTCGCTGTGAAACTTTACCGTTCTTGAGAAATAATTTAAAGGCCCACTGTCATGAGAGAATGGAAAAACGCCCTCTTTTAACTCTAGTTTAAAAATTGGGGCATTAATGCTACCCATAATGCAACAGAAAAATCCTGGAGGTGTGGTAGAATAGAGCGTTTATTTTTTTCTCCTGCTACCTGTAGACTATGGCACTGCAACAGTCCATATTTTGTAGTTCTGTGCCTGTATCTAAAGACTAGTTCTCATCCTGTGGGTGGTTGAATTGACTCTTGACAGTAGGCCTTTAAACATCATAATTTGTCACTATTAACAATTTTCAGTCGGTATGATGTTGTTTTCTGATGTCTGGGGTGACAATACAATATTTTGTGACATATTGACTAAAAATTTGTGCGATCGACCAAAAAAGGTACTCTGGCTTTAATATGTGAGTAAACTAAATTAAATGCATACCTGCCAACCGTCCCGATTTTTCCAGGGCAGTTCTGTGCCCTATCTCATAAAACTTGCAATCAATTGCAAATCCAAAAATCGATTGTAAGTCTTAAAATACTGGGTTCTAATTGGTTGAAATCAACTTGCGATCGATTTTTGAG
Source organism: Eucidaris tribuloides (assembly GCA_001188425.1). Classification (NCBI taxonomy): domain Eukaryota; kingdom Metazoa; phylum Echinodermata; class Echinoidea; order Cidaroida; family Cidaridae; genus Eucidaris; species Eucidaris tribuloides. The sequence continues at coordinate 100,418 of JZLH01S0631858.1, read as the reverse complement.
AGTTGCAATCAATTGCAAAGTTTTATGAGACAGGGCCCTGGTCTTATAACAGTAACTAGGCGGTGCGTTCAATAACAAAAACGTAAATTATAATAAGAAGAGAACATGAATGACCAAAATAAATGAAACTACTGGACCAAGTGCATTGGTTACTACAGTGATTTTAATGCAACGTCTAAATTGTAATGGAAATGCCGTGTTTACATTCACTGGTGAGTGCCGGAACAAAAGGTTTGTTTTATTCATGCTTTTTCTCATAAGAAAAATTTTGGTTCAGCTGTTTCAAACATTTTTCTCATTCGCACTCTAATCTCATTTTTTTAAAATAATGTAATCTTTTTATTGTTTACCGTACCGCCTAATAACTATAATAAGACCAGGACTGCCCTGGAAAACTCGGGACGGTTGGCAGGTATGTAAATGTATACATGTATTTTATCTATGGATTAAAAACAACAACAACAAGATTACCACTAGAAGGCGCAGCACAATCCAGGTGTTCTCTAGTCCATTCTCCAAATTCGTTGCATATCCAGAGCGTTGCGCCCATCGTAGAATCGTAACACACCTGGCGTACTGAGGAGCGGTATGCGTAACTCTGTGAGGGCTCCTCAAAATAGCTGTTCGCGGGCATTTGCGGCAACACGCACGTCACTCCTACAAACAAACAATAAGTCAAATAATACGCAAATTAATTTAAGTTCGCCTCATATAGAAAAAAAGTCGTTTTTACCTTTCACATGAATAATAAATTAAATCAATTTAAATAAATGAATATATATTATAAATATACTATATATATATAATAATATATATATTTATATATAATTATAAAAATATGTGCTGTGTGCTGTGTGTGTGTGTGTGTGTGTTGTGTGTGGTAGGTGGTAGTGTGTGTCTGCGTGCATGTGTCTGTGCTTATTCAAGTATTTAAATTTGCTACTAGTGTGTTATTCTTCGGTTTCGAACTTTCGATATTGATTGTTCAGACTGATAAAGCCAGATGTGCACCTTCCAAACTTGTATAATTCATTATCAATACTAATTTATGGCAAATATTCACAATCACACAAGAATGCTACTTATTTATTTTGTGGCAAATTTTAAATGTCCTTGTTTGATCCGATAGGGTTTGGTTAGGGCTTCCAAAATTCGTCACAGACTTGCAATATTACTCAACTATTATGCTAATTTCTGAAAATTTATTCAGAATAATGCCCCCCCCCCAAAAAAAAAAATATATATATATACTTCTTTTTTGATGTTTTGGTGCAATTGGTGGTTTGAGATTCCGTTGGTTTATTTGAAAGGGCTTGGTTGGGGTTTCCAAAATCATATCAGCCATTCCATATAAATGTCACGCGAGTCACGCATGTTTTATTCCACACAAGTCACAAACCAGGGTATAGATGAAAACCGAGAAAATATTGAAGCTGTTTGCTTTACCTGTTCCTGTAAATCAATCATCTATACCCTGGCTTGTGACTCGTAAGAGACAGCATGTGTGATTCGTGTGACACAATTATGGAATGTCTGATACACAGAATGATCAAATCCTGTAATTATGCTAATTTATGCAAATTTATTCAGAAAAGTGACATTAACAATAGAAAATGCTACCTTTTTGGATTCTCGACTGTGTGTGTGTGCGTGTGTGTGCATGCGTGTGTGTGTGTGTGTGTGTGTGTGTGTGTGTGTGTGTGTGTGTGTGTGTGTGTGTGTGTGTGTGTGTGTGTGTGTGTGTGTGTGTGTGTGTGTGTGTGTGTGTGTGTGTGTGTGTGTGTGTGTGTGTGTGTGTGTGTGTCCCCAACACTCCACGGTGGATCTTGAACCGGGATCTTGAAAGGGCTTTAAAAGAAAAGTGTCTTACCATTTTCACAGTTGACGCCAGTCCATCCGACAAGACAGACACATGAATAGGTAGATGGACTCGTTTCATCACATCGTCCGTTATTACGACAAGGAGAGCTCAGGCAAGGCTGTCCTGTATAAAATAAAACCCGATAAATGTTAATTTGGATTAATAAACAAGATGGAATATAAATACATCTATATGTGACAATTTGTTTGAGTTGTCGAATTTGTGATATTATTTTCATGGTGAACACGTAGTTAAGTAAAATGGTATTTTTAGTCAAACTTTGTTTATTGACCATAATTTGCTACTGTTTATCTCTCTTTTTCATTTCTTTTTCATTTCTTCACTTCTTTGTCATACCTCATTACCAAAAATACTACCTACACCACAAGTATACTGGCCAAATATCATACAGAAAATCAATTTTCGGAACGTGAAAACGTCAATTAGAATAAAAAGTTGAAATTTATAATTCAGATCAGAATCATCAACACGCAGTCAGAAACTCGTCCTCCACTTGCTTCGGTTCGTTTTCGTCTTCCTCCTACCATTCTTCCTCTTCCTACTCGTCCTCCTACTTCTCTCTCTTCATAATCTTCTCCCTATAGCTCTTCATATTCCTTTTCCTCCCCTTCGTATCGTCCTCTTCTTCCTCCTCCCACTCTTACTTCCACTCCTACTCATCTTCCTGCACCTAATCCACTTCATCTTCTTCCTCCTCCTGCTCCTGCTCCTCTTTGTACTCCTCTTCCCACTCCCGCTTTCCTATCTTTTCCTACTCCTTGTCTTGTTACTTCTACTCTTCCTATTTCTACTCTTCTTTCCCCCTCCATCTCTTCCTCGTCCTCGTACCCCTCTTCCTCTCCCTACTCCTCTCGCTCTCTCTCTCGTCGTACTCCTCCTACACTCCTACTCGTATTCCTTCTCCTTTTCTCTTCCTCGTAGTCCTACTCCGCTACCTGTCTTCTTTTTTTCCTGCTACTCTTACCGGCACCTTCACCATTACAACATATACTTCTAGTAAATCTAACAATAGCTACTACTCTTCTGCTTCTGCAGCAAAAAAGTAGTAGCTGTAACAACTGGTTAGATTAAAAGTGTAATAATTGATATCATCAATTAGACCCAAATTATTTTTGAAGCTCCCCATTAACTTTCAAGACCATGCACTGACACAACAATTCCCACCTGCAATACTTCTGGCTGAAGTGGTATAGACCGTAGAGCCATCCGGCGATCGAAGTGTGAAATCAGGGGAAATAATGCGTTCAGTCACCGAGGTTGCTAGTTGACCGACAAGTGAATTGGTTAAGGCGTAAACATCCAGGGTATAAAACACTATGATACTACCACGTTGGAAGGAGGTAACTCTGCAACGTATTGCATTTGAATTAATGTCCGCCTCCGTTGAAACGGAATGAATGATCTATATAAAAAAAAGAAATGTTTTGTTTTTGTCATGCGTTAAAACAACTTCTCTGTCATTTTTAAATTGGTCACAGTAGAGTAAGTCTTTCCTCTTTATACACATCTCTGTCATCATACAGACATTTCAAGCTCCAGACAGTAATCTTGCTCTTCCTCTTTATAAACTACTTAAAAATACTTGTGACATGACATGTTAAATCTGGGTTCCCTGTTGGCTATCGAAATGTAAGTCACATTTTCATTGTAGGAATAAGTGTAATTTTTGTCTCGTCAATAATGTTCACCTAAAACTGATGTAGGGTTTATCAGACACTTCTATTTTTGTATGCAATATCTAACCTACCTTCCTGCACATAATTCCAGAAATTTCTTTTCAATAAACTCTTTAACTCTTTACACGCTGAATTTATTCTGAGTGGATAATAATGACAATTGTTCTTTTCGTATTTTCTTTGAATTTTGCTTTCCTTAGGCTTATTGCAGTGTTGAAAATGGTAACATCTCTGTAGATGTTACTTGAACACACTAGCTATTTTTAGTGTCTCCTGTACAAAGATGAAAAATAATTATTACGATTGTTCAATTTAATTGTACGATTGTGCACAGATGCAACATTAGTGTGCAAAGGGTTAACGAAAGTATTGGGGAGCGTCACATTAAATGAAAAATATGATTGATAGTTTTTGCTTTATTGATATGATTGATTAAAACGACCTGGATTGCAGTAGGTCAGTGCATCATGAGTACTTACTGCATTACTGATTCTATTAGCCGTCTCCTGATAACGTGGTGAGTTACGGTCAGACAGGTCATCTGTGTACTCGGCGAGTTGGTTATTAATACTGTTAATAGCCATACTGCCGTTCACCGATTGAGAAGCTGTAATCAATAAATTAATCAATATTATTGATATATATATATGTACTTTAGTTAAGTTACATGTATATTATTTTGTAGGATATGTGGAAGTGACAGATTCATATCACTGACTCTATAAATTGCCGAACTAAGCATAAATCGTAATCCGTCAAACTTAATTATGTGGCAAAATAGTTCAATTGAATTAAATTATAATCAAATTGAAACAATATATCTATTTCAACTTGTAATTATTATTTTGTAGACCAAAACAGTGGCGTTAACTTTATTTCTCACACTACGATGTAATGATGGATTACAACACCACGCACTTTCATTTTACCATTAAGGAATTCGATTTAGCCAAATTGCAATTTCACTTAACCCTATATTAACTGGGGGGGGGGGGCAATTTGACCCCCCCCCCCGACGAATTTCGCGACCATGCCGCCGTGCAAAATTTTTTGATCGCGTCGCTCACTGACTTTTTACTTTCAGTCTTGCGCATCTTTGAGACCGTTTCGCGAAAAATCGGACGTACCGTTACAACGCTGCGCGACTTTTTTGTATTGCCATGTCAACCCAAAAAAATTCGCCTCCCAAACGCGTGATTTTGTGTGCAAAATCATGGAAATTGTGTTTTCAGCCAAAATAAATTGAAAATGTATGATTAATTTTTGCTTTTACTGAATTAATTTTATGCTGTTTATGATTGCAAAAGTGTCTCCAACAAATTTCATCGAAAAAACAATAAAAAACAAAAGGTCGAAAAAACAAAGAAATACATAAGAAATTCACAAAACAATAACATTCATAAGAAATTAATTCCAATTCGGCAATTTTTTTGGCAGATAATTGTGAGAAATGTCAGAATGAATATTTTCACCAAAAATTAGTATTCTTCTAGCTATTGTAAGTGAGTTATAGGCGAAACCACAATTTCATACACTTATTAGCATAATTAATTACTTAAAAAATAGAAAAAATACATTTTTTGAAAATTTTACTGTACAGTCGTGTAGTTTACATCCGGTTCCATGCGCATGCAAATTTTTGCGGCGATCGCGCGATCGGCGGCCGAGATCTGAACGGGGGTGGGGTCAAATTGACCCCCCCCCCCCAGTAAAAACCTGGTCTGAAATAGCCCAGTTAAAATAGGGTTAAAATAGCAAGGAACTATGTTCCAATCAGAACAAAGGTTTTTGAGACATTGCGGGCACTGATAGAGTGATATATAAAGGTAAAGTTGGAGGTTTATAGTCTTGGATCAGCGCCTTTAGACATTCTCTGACGACTTTACCCTCCCTGATCATCAGACTGTATCACGACTGCACAGGTGTGCACCACCTCCACTCCCTGGGAAAGTAGTACTAACCCGGCTGCCACTAAGACGCTCAAGCTAATTTTGGCTTCAACGGGATTTCTCGTACTCTCAGGTACCCATTCGTACTCCTAGGTGGAGAGGGGTAGTGTAGATGACGTGTCTTACCCAAGGACACATCAGACACGGCGACGGGATTCGAACCTTGGATCTCTGAGTCGACAAACCTTTGTATTATCCACTAAGCCACGGCGCCCCAATAAAGTTATTTGTTTTCTCTTCAGCACATTTTGCAGTCTAATACTACATGAATATCCTTATTGCAATTTATACGAGTTTATTACCAAAAATAAGCAAAATATAGGCGTGGCTTGGAGAACACGGGAAAACAGTTAGGCCTACATCTCACCTTGACATTGGTCTAAGAGTAGTATCGAATTACAATTGCATCGAAAACTACCGACGGTGTTTACACATTCTTCGTTACTGCCAGGACACGCCGCCGGATTTGAGCATTCGTCAATATCTTTGAAAACAACAGAATGATGAAATCATTGTTGGATCAAAATCTTGCACATTATTTACAGGGAATAGAAACCCATACATTCATCTGTATTCAGAGATACCAACAAATAAGAAAAAGAAAACACACTTTATTGTGACCTGTCACCACGATACCCTGATGAAATCGAACATCTTATGAAACGTAAACATATAGAAAGAAAGTGTGAAGGTCATAAAACTTTTGATTTTAGAAGACACTTAACTTTCATACATAATCATAATTACGGTATTTAGCACTTCCTATAGGGTTGTGCGACTTTATCAGGGTATAATAATGATGATGATGATGATGATGAAAATAACAATAATAATAATCATAATAATCATAATAATAATAATAATAATAATAATAATAATAATAATAATAATAATAATAATAATAATAATAATAATAATAATAATAATAATAATGTCTTATTTACCCAGGGTAGCCACTTCAGTCTGATAAACAGCTCTTCCAGCGGGTCGCAATGGTAGTGAAATTACGAGCAAATTTGGCTGAGCCGTTCAAGAGTTAATGTTCAAAGTTTATGAAATCCTTATCATAGGCCTAGAGGATTCTTAAATTCTTAGTACACATTTTTTTCGCAAATATTCATTTATGTAAGATGTCACGTTAGAATGTACCCGATAGGCCTAGTTCTTGCAGAAAGCATGTTTTTGCTGTTACGTACTGAAACGACGAGTAAGAAGAAATTAGACTTTTGATGAAAAATAGGAAAAAGGTGAAAACTTGTGTTAGAAAAAGCATCTCTCAGTACAACAGGTGGAAGGGCTACTACTTCATGACTCCGCCATAATGCGGCTTGAATAGACTTTGAACATTCATAACTCTTGAACGGTTCTGCCAAATTTGCGCAAATTTTACAATTTTTTTTTTATTGTTCAGCGTTTTCGGAATGCAAATATGGTCTCATTGTTCTTTAAAAACAGAGTAAGGGATTTGCACATCAGAAAACGGTAAAATGAATGAAATCAGCTCAAATCGTTCACAATGTGAATATTAGTATAAATAAACACCTGTCATAGAACCTTTGGGTAGAATACGTAGTTTTGGTGACAATCTAGACATTTAAACTTCAAAATTTACAGTGACGTCGACGTGCACGGGCCGTTCTAAAATTTTTCTATCAGCCGTTAGTCGGGGATCGCGCGGAGTTTAGCCGTTTAACAGTCAGTGTGCTCCGCTAATCTTGCGACGGTACACATAACCGCGATTCGCAATTTGAGCAAAATTTAAACTCACGGAAAGAACAACATTCTGGTAACATGTCGTTATTAGTTTTTCTCATAAAACAACAAATTCATAACGTATGGATCCCAAACTTTTAACACACCATTTGTAAGTACTAAACTACCGTTTGATATTGATAATGAAGGGAAATAATGGACTTGCAAATCCCTGACACAATATTTAACACTACGGGAACTGTATGTAGCCTGGCTTCTTTACGACGAAGAAACTTATTTCATTCATAATTAATCAGCTATGAGGATATTTTTTCCCGACCCTTAATAATGCAGGGTGACTGAAAAATATTCTCCACAATAATTTCCTTTTTTCCACTCTCAGTCGTAAATGTATCACTCAATCCAACCCTTTAGGTAATAAGTTAGCTGCGAAGCTAGATTTATTTATCCCCTGTACTTAATTACTTTTGAATACACCCAAAATTGAGTTTGGTCTCAAGGGAGACATTCTTCATCACTCTCGTATCTAAGTCCTAACGCTAACCGTAACCCTAACGCTAACTCTAACCTTACATGTTAGTGGGCGAGTTATTGGCCATGGTTGTGCAGTTCAGTGATGTATGTATGAGTGAGTAATTTCTCCCCTGAGGAAAAATTCAAAAAGTTAACTAAGAACGTGAATTAAAAATGTTAGGCCTACCGTCACATGATTTCCCATCCGTGTTCAGACTGTAACCAATATTATTGCAAATGCACAGATAACTGCCGTCAGTATTGACACATTCCTGGCTGCAACCATGGTCACCAAGACACTCATTGACATCTGAAATACATGGAAGGTACAAAGACATGATAATACGGTCGTGAAATAAAAAAGATAGTAGCACTCATCATTTACAAACATCCTACATGTCCATTAAATTTCTTTTGAAGATAGCTTGCTGCTTAGACATCACAAAAATTGATGAAAACTACTAGCTATCAAATTTAATCCGGCTTTCCATCAATGACGTTAAAAAAGAAAAAGAAATCGTTTTGTTTTCTCCAAGTACATGACAGACGCCTTACAGAGTCAAATTGCCATTTTCAGTCACACATTTATTCGATGAAATTCATAATTTGTTACTTATGACATTTCATGTAAAGGTATTTTAGCTTGTTCCCTACATTGATATCGCTATTATTGATAATATGTGTACTATTATAAAGTTTTCCCTGAGGCTCCTACAGTGGTGTATATTATCTTGTATTGTATTGCAATCACTCATACCTTCTTTTAAATAAATTTTATTGATTTACGAATTTGCACATGTATTGTGTTGCATATAGTTCTCTAATTGATATTGATTGTGAGATATCTTTGTTCAGTAGAAATGATACGAAATGAAATGATATGTTGTGATATTAGATTATTTTTTATATATTATTTTTGTATTGGCTTGGAAACACATACAATCTATGTGACCTGTCACCACGATACCCTGATAAAGTCGCACATCTCATAAAATATAAACGTAGAAAGAAACATACTTTGGGTGTAAAATATAAATATTCAAACTGTTGCAACATAATGAAGGACATATAAATTTTGATTTTTGAAGACACTTCACTTTCATATTTTACATCCTAGTCACATTATTTTGTACTTTCCTCAACTTTGGGCTGTGCGACTTTATCAGGGTATCGTTGTGACAGGTCACCTATAAATCATGACCATACCTAAAATAACGAAGACAGTGATTAAAAAGCATATGATATTTAGTAAATTAAACATGAAGTGAAATTAAAAGAAAAATAACAAAAAGATAAACTAAATTAGACATTGTTTATCACGTGCATTACATGAAAGAAGTTTCCAAAATCATGAATATTACCTGTGTCACAACGTTGTCCTTCAAACCCATTTTCGCATTGACATGTTAAAGAATCCGCTGAATCCAGACACTTTCCCTTCTCACACGGAGATGGTATACAGTCAATTATTTCTGAAAGACCACATTCGAAAGTAGAACATGTCAATTGCATTAACTTTAAAACATTCGTTGTTCCGAACGTTCGGTATTCCAAATGTTCGTTTTCCCGATGGTTCGTGATTCTGAATGATCAAATACTACGCAAATGGGTTTAAAGGCAGGGAATCTCATTTGCACACATCCCCGCAGACCAGGAAAAGATAACCCATGCCCTCAGGCTATTGATGAAGGACATAATTATCTGTGAAATCTGGGGATCAGTAATTACCCCTAGAATTACCCTGCGAAAGAAAAACAATGGCTGTTTAGTGTACGTTCTATGGTAGGAGTTTTTGTCTCGCGAGACAAAAATTCAAATCAGAGTCTAACGATCTCAATTGCACTAAAACTGAGTTTCTACCTCTTATACTTTGCTAAAGGTTCTCAGCTGGTATTTTCTACTATATGACAATGGATTTACACAACGTTCATTTTTAGACGTGCAAAAGACGTGCTTGGCCTTTAACGTACCCTATTTCATTATCGGATTAACCGTAAATAAGTCGGGGGGGGGATGGTTTAGGGGAAAGCAAAAGTTTGTTCTGTCCAAATGTCATTTGATCAATATTTAACATTAGTGCCACTTTCGCCGGGTAAAACGACAACTCTCCTATTTATTACTGTGTTAAAGCAGGCATGTTTTTGGTTCTCGTGAACATTTGATTTTTGTTGTTTTAGAAACAGGGTTTTGTCACGTCAGAAAATACCACAGCAGCGATTTTTTGAAAAATAGTTGTCAATTCATGTTCCACTCCTAGACTTACTCAGAAAAAAGATGGACAAAGAGTAGCTGATGTAAATTTATATTTGATAAATGTAACGGTTTGAAATGTAATCTGCAAATAGATTAGTGTTTTAAATGGTTTGCTAGATAAGAGATTCAGCCAAAATTAACTATTATGCTGGAGAGAAATTTACTCTCAAGCCTGATTAACAGAAATAGAAATCAACCTCATCATCATCATCATCATCATCATCATCATCATCATCATCATTATCATCATTATCATCATTATCTTCGTCGTCTTCTTCTTCTTCTATCAGAGTATACTGCAAAAATTCCATCATGGAAGCAACCCGGCATGTGCGTCATGTGCATATGGTAATGGCACGGAGGGAGAACAACTAATCTGTCGAGATCTTTTGCAATAATTGACCACAGTTACCATGATAGCAACAACTAACTACATTTATTTATAATGGTTCTAGAAACCCATTTTCATCATTGTTAATAAAGATCAGTATTATCATTGTCATTCATCGTCAATGCAGTAGTAATATCGGTTGTGGAAGCAGCAGCAGTGACCATCGCAGCAGTTGGGGCAGTAAGTAGTAGTAGTAATAGTAGTAGTAGTAGTAGTAGTAGCAGTAGTAGTAGTAGTAGTAGAAGTAGTAGTAGTAGTAGTTGTAGTGGTAGAAGTAATAGTAGTAGTAGTAGTAGTAGAAGTAATAGTAGTAGTAGTAGTAGTAGTAGCAGTAGTAGTAGTAGTAGTAGTAGAATAGTAGTAGAAGTAGTAGTAAAAGTAGTAGTAGTAGAAGTAGTAGTAGAAGTAGTAGTAGTAGAAGTAGTAGTAGTAGTAGAAGTAGTAGTAGTAGTAGTAGAAGTAATAGTAGTAGAAGTAATAGTAGTAGTAGTAGTAGTAGAAGTAGTAGTAGTAGTAGTAGTAGTAGAAGTAGTAGTAGTAGTAGAAGTAGTAGTAGAAGTAGTAGTAGTAGAAGTAGTAGTAGTAGTAGTAGTAGAAGTAGTAGTAGTAGAAGTAGTAGTAGTAGTAGTAGTAGAAGTAGTAGTAGTAGTAGTAGAAGTAGTAGTAGTAGTAGTTTTAGTAGTAGTAGTAGAAGAAGAAGAAGACGAAGTAGTAGAGTAATAGTGTTATTATTTGTAATAGTAGCAACAGTAGAAGGGGTACATTATAGTACTAGACTGTAGTGGCAATGTAGTAGCAGCAGTAGTGTAATTATCATCTCATCAACAAAGTTCAATATTTTGAAAACAGTTACATTTGCTTCAATCACAAAATGTGATATCTGCGTGAAAATAACATAAATACATAACGGGCAACACAACATAAACGGTATTTTTCCTTTGCCTGAACAATTGTTTAATTCATAGCTACAACTGTGGAAGACGGGTTAAAAAAAATTGTCGAACTTTGCTATCTGACATATCTGATAGTGTTTGATTGGACAAATAAACACCCTAGAACACAAAAGTTCGGACAGTTATGCTGTCACTGGTACAATATGTGCAGATACAAATTGGCACATTAATTTATTATCAGCCGATAGGAAATTCTGCAACACAGCAGTCTATGGGGGAAGCTGGAATGGTCTCTCAAAGATTTTCACTTTTTTTAAAGCACTTAGTGATCGTTTTAAACTGCAGTTTTTTTTTTCCAGGGCTTCATTTTTAGACCATATCAGAGACACTGGTAGCATGGGGAATCATGTAGCTCACATTTTTTAAACTGGAAAGGATGTTATACAATGCCTTTAAGGAAAACGTACTTTCGCAGGTGGTACCATCCTCATTCAGAAAATATCCGAAACTACAAGTGCAGTTGAAGCTGCCATTGGTGTTGGTACAGTTGTGATCGCATCCATGTAGTCCTTCACACTCATTCACATCTGCATGATAATTGTAAAAAAAAAATGGTCACGATAAGAAACACACACACACACACACACACACACACACACACACACACACACACACACACACACACACACACACACACACACACACACACACACACACACACACACACACACACACACACACACACAACAGCTCAATTTGCAAATGATGTAAGTGGTGGGAGGTGGGGAGGGGGGTGGAATCATACGTTCAAGAAGGTTTAATGTCATACAATTCAATCAAACGTGAACACACCAACCGGTGTATTCTGTCACTGTAGCGTAATAAGCAGAATTGAGTGGAGATTTTTTTTAAATACACTTTTTGATGTTGGGATATTTGGAAGTAATATAGCACAGTGTCAGTAGCGGCAATTTCATGTAAACGAGGGGGGGGGGGGAGGCGGAAAACCGAAGGCAATTTATTTCCAGAAACCAAGAGAAATAACGTCACCTGTAAATTAAAAGATATAAGCAATGGTAATCGCACACCGTTTTGACTGTAAGAGAGATATTAATACTCCATGTTGTAGCATGGACATGACGGATGTAAATCTTTCTATACCTTCAATATAATTGTTACAAAAAGATGGAGGATAAAGTGTGGGAGAGAACGGTTTACACCTTCAAATGAGAATATTGAAGAGATTGCATTATTCTATTTAAAAAATGCTTCTTAAAAAAGGTAAAATCATCAAATCAACTATTGTCGATGTATCATATTTACAATGCATTTGATGTTTTTTTTTAAATCTTACCTGAACACGTTGGAAGCAATTCAGGAAAAGTTTCTGACGATGTACATGTTATTGTGGGACTTCCAACTAGATTATATCCTTCTGCACAGTCAAGGGTACAAACGGTGTTGTAGCTAAGAACAACGCCAGGGGCACAGCTTGAAGAAAAAAGTGGAAATGTGTACTCCGGGACAGGACAAGTGATTTCTAAAAAAAAAATGGATAAGAATGATATTCTTATCACAATAACAACAAAAGTCAAGCGTTCAATCTCACATCATGTTCGAAAGCCAATTATGTACAGCATAACTGATGATTATAATTCTGAAGAGAAAAGCATGAGATGTGGCGCGGTCCCACAGGGTTCTATACTCGGCACCGATTATATTTATATCTATATACTACCCCGTATGATCAACGATATGTAAATAGTCACAATTGCCTCGAATTTTTCAATTTGCTTGATGAACCCCAGTGATGCTTCATGGTCCAATTCCAATTGTAAATACATTACAAAATATATTTAATTGCGAGATAATTAAAGCTAATGAATGGTTCTAAAAGCAAATAGACTAGTTCTAAATCTTAACTAAAACAAATTACAATGGTATCACAAATTAATTTATTAAACAAAGATACCATTGTTGCTCAACTTAGATGAAATTAGATTGTCTCGTGCATTCATGTAAACATTTCTTCGTGTGAACATTGTATGATGCTGTCTGCGAATGCGACACACTTGTGTCATCTGCAATAAAATATCAAAGTGCATTGAATCCGTTAATTAGCGCTTCAATCCTATTTCTCAGTCTTTATTATTGTTGTTTGTATAACACACCATTTTACCCCATTTCATTATTGCATTCTAGCATGGGCAAAACTCTACGTGAACAAAATATTCAAAGATTGTTTAAAGTTGCAAAACAGAGCTGTGAGAATTATATCACATTCACCTATATAGGGCACATTCAATGCCAATCTTACTTCTCTATCTATTTTAACTGTGTATGATATTTATTTATTACAATGTGCCGCAATTACATATGTTTTTATGCCATAATAATCATTGCCAGAATCAATTCTCAACCATTATAAACTGAATAATACAACGTCAATAATTTATAGTACACGAACTCAAAATTTTCATTTCTACGAAACATTCGTACCCTTCTTTTAGAAAGTCAATTTTTTTCCCATGGTCTCAGGTCAGGAACAGTATACACAAAATTATAAAAATTGTAAGACGCTGAATAGTTTTCCGAAAAACGTACAAACGATTATTTACTTAATATTTATCAGAAACTGGTATATTGATTACAGTACTTTTCATAATAGCAGTGTTTATACAATCAGCAGTCAAGGTTTGTGCATTGTGTGCTGTGTGTGTATGTATGCTGTGGTATGCATGTGTGTGTTTGTTCATTTGCATCTTAAGTTGATTTTTTTTTCTTTAATTATGATACAATATTGGATTAGTCAAATGTTTTAGTCTTATTTTAGGGCGCTTTAATTTTAAATTAAGGTTTTTTATGCCTTTTCATTGGCCCCTCACTTAATAGTCAGTTATTTTATTTGTCTTATTGTATTGCTAATGTCGTTATCTTGCCGTTTGATGTTGAAATTGTATGTTCTCTTGTTTGTTTGTTTTTATTAAGTGAAAAATTAAATTATTGGAACTTTGAATTCTGAAAGAGTCTATGTACGTGTACGTCAATGGTAAGTACATGAAAACAAAATTCCTCCTTCGTTCACTTTGGGATAAAGCAAGGGTAAATACTCGTATTTAGTTACATGTGAAACATACAGCCACTTCTCAAACCGGCGGGGGGGGGGGAACTCAGATTTGGTTCCGACGGCGAGTGTGCCGCTGAAGTCGAAAACCCCCGACTCTTTTTATAAGGATCATTTCTAATTCGGAAAATTGCTACCTATTATTAAGGTTTTATTAAGAAAAAATCCATTTTTGTGCACTTTAGCGATGAAATAGCGCGAAAAATATCTGGTGCTGAAATAGTAAATTTTCAAAATCATACCCATGTTTAATTGATTTTTCTCCAGAGACCATACCCATGTTTAGGGGAACTTTTTTTTGGCAAAAGTCACCTATGGTAGAGCCGTAACACTCCTGTTTACCTTAACTAGGCAAAGTCCCCCCCCCCACCCCGCGGACTCTCTAGAGAAGAACTTAAGTTTCCGAATGATTTGTCAAATCAGGATATCTATTCTTTTACAATAACTAAGGTCGAAAATCTTGCATATCAATGTTATGATCTCAGTAGTTAGTCTCATTCAGCTAAAAGATTATTCTCACGGAAACGCCGAACTTAGTCAGGCGATGACGTTTCATATCTTTGACTGGTTGGTTTGATCTGTATATCAAATTTGTCTGCCGGAGTAAAATTTCATATACTACGATCCAGTATTTTTTTTTTTTTTTTTTAAAGATTCATCATGTACATGCATTAAAAAGTTCACAGCCGTCAATTGATACGCCTGGATTCACTTAGCCGAGAAGTGCCCAGGAACGTCAAAACTACAAACAAATTGAACATTTTATCCAACTTTCGCGGCCGTTTCCACCCGACAAAGATATAGGAATCAAACGAAAGAGTAAATTACATAAATATTGGGGTAATGTCTAGAATAAAATTTACACCTATATCTGTTGTACCTGAACAAAACGGCACACTGGAGAAGGTGTCTGACGACACGCAAGTTATTGATGAATTTCCCTGGAGATTGTAGCCATCAATACAATCAAAATTACACACTGTGTTGTGGTTGACAGTTTCTCCAGATGTACAGCTGGTAGAAGTAAGAGGATCACCGAATTCTGGAACCGTACAGGTGATACCTACACAGAATAAAGGTGGTTTGTCAGAATATTTGGTGTACCCAAAAATATATTGTGGTTCTCTTATGGCTGCAGACTTTTTTCAAAAAAATATATCGCAGATGTGGAATTTAAGTAAACCGCAGATGACATATACATTAATCAGTAAAAAAATGCACTTCAAGCATGTAAGTGTTGCAATATAGATTCAGAAGTGGGGTTGTAATGTTTAATTTGATTTAATTTAACATGCATTTTCTAATGTAGTCGATAACCATATAAATGTGTGTTTTCAATATTGCATTCCACATCACATTCCACATTGATGTTTCTCTTCCCATTAAAAAAAAAACAATTTAATTAAATACAAACGGTTACCTGAACAAAACGGAACTTGTCCAGAAAATGACCCTGATGATGTGCAGATTATCGTAGAATTTCCTTGAAGATCATGTCCATCTTCACACTCAAAGCTACAATCCGTGTTATAGCTTACAGTGGCTCCAGATGAACACGTTGTGGAGATAAGTGGAGGACCGTAGTCATTAAGTGTACAGGTGATCTCTGCAAATAGGGACATTTTGACGATAGTGTTAGATTTGTTTGTTATATTTGGGAAAAAAGGGGAGAAAGTGTTATCAAATCGATGAATTCCGATTTGTCATCCTGACATTGAAAACAAAAATCGTATAACTGATCTTACCGGAACAAGTTGGAAGTGGTCCAGAAAAGGTATCTGATGAGGTACACGTTATTGTATGACTTCCGTGAAGACTATACCCTTCTCTGCAGTCGAACGCACACACGGTGTCATAGGTAACAATTGCTCCAGACGTACAGTTTGTAGAAGAAAGTGGAAATGTGAAATTCGGGACGATACAAGTAATTTCTAAAAAAAAAGAAAACGAAAAGGAAACGTCTCTTATTATTGTACTTACAAGAAAACTCAACGTTACGTTATCTGATATAATTTTCGATCGTATGTGGCGTGAGGTACATACAAAGTCAAAACCTCAAACAAATTAAACCATTTGACACTGATGTGTCATTTTACCATCTGATTTAGATGAACAGACAACGGACAAAAATAAAAACAACCTAAAAATAGTGTCAATGTTAAAAGGAATATACTTTTTTACCTGTACAAGATGGGACAGGACCATTAAAGGTTTCTGAAGACACGCAAGTTATTGATGAACTTTCCTGGAGATCGTAGCCACCAATACAATCAAAAGTACAGACTGTGTTGTGGTTGACCGTTGCTCCAGATGTACAGCTGGTAGAAGTAAGAGGAACACCGAATTCTGGAACCGTACAGGTGATACCTACACAGAATAGAGGTGGTTTGTCAGAATATTTGGTGCACTCAAAAATATATTGTGGTTCTCTTATGGCTGCAGACTTTTTTCAAAAAAAAATATATCCCAGATGTGGAATTTAAGTAAACCCCAGATGACATATACATTAATCAGTAAAAAAATAATGCACTTCTATGATGTAAGTGTTGCAATATAAATTCAGAAGTGGGGATATTTTGTTTAATTTAATTCAACATGCATTTTCTAATGTAATCAATAACTATACCAATATGTGTTTTCAATATTGTGCTCCACATCCCATTCCACTGCGATTTTTGCCCCTTTCCATAAGTAGGAACTGAGAAAATCGTTAAGTTACCTGAACAAACGGAACTTGTCCCGAAAATGAACCTGATGATGTGCAGGTTATTGTGGAATTTCCCTGAAGATTGTGTCCATCTTCACATTCAAAGGTGCAATCCGTGTTATAGCTTACAGTGGCTCCAGATGAACAAGTTGTCGAGGAAAGTGAAGGACCAAAGTCAAAGAGGGTACAAGTGATCTCTGCAAATAGGGACATTTTGAAGATTGTGTGAGATTTGTAGTTATCCTTGGGAAGAAAGGGAAGAGGGTGTTGTCAAATAATATTGATGAATCCTGATATTGAAAAAAAAAACCCGTATAAACAATCTTACCTGAACAAGTTGGAAGTGGTCCAGAAAAGGTATCTGATGAGGTACACGTTATTGTATGACTTCCGTGAAGACTATACCCTTCTCTGCAGTCGAACGCACACACGGTGTCATAGGTAACAATTGCTCCAGACGTACAGTTTGTAGAAGATATTGGAAATGTGAAATTCGGGACGATACAAGTAATTTCTAAAAAAAAAGAAAACGAAAAGGAAACGTCTCTTATTATTGTACTTACAAGAAAACTCAACGTTACGTTATCTGATATAATTTTCGATCGTATGTGGCGTGAGGTACATACAAAGTCAAAACCTCAAACAAATTAAACCATTTGACACTGATGTGTCATTTTTCCATCTGATTTAGATGAACAGACAACGGACAAAAATAAAAAACAACCTAAAATAGAGTCAATGTTAAAAAGTATATACTTTTTTACCTGTACAAGACGGGACAGGACCATTAAAGGTGTCTGAAGACACGCAAGTTATTGATGAACTTTCCTGGAGATCGTAGCCACCAATACAATCAAAAGTACAGACTGTGTTGTGGTTGACCGTTGCTCCAGATGTACAGCTGGTAGACGTAACAGGAAGACTGAATTCTGGAACCGTACAAGTGATACCTAAATAGAAAGGAATTGGTTTTGTCAGAATTGTGGATACACCAAAAATGCACGTTGGTATTGTTCTGGCTACAGCTGTTTTGTTTTTAATAAGTGTATTATTTGTGACATTGTGACATTTGTGACATATCCATATCCGAATTAAACAATTTCATTAAAGACCAAAACACAATTATACGTTAATTAGAAACAAATGCACCTCGATCTTGTAAGTGTTACAAACTATGAAATTAGGGTGAACCTGTGGTGCAGAAATGTAACAATGGTAGCATTTACACTGTTACGGGTGCAGCACTACACTATGCACCTCATTGGGTTTAATATTGCAACCCAAATAGGGCAAAATGTAAGAACCAGACCCTATAGGGTGCTAATACTAGGGTGCTGCTATTGTTACAATTTTGTACACCTCATCTGAACCCTAAATTCTTATTAATGAGTATGACTTGCATGATAATGTAGATTTAGTAGTACTGACATAACTATTTGCTTTGAAATATTAAAGGTAAATGACATGATTGGGGGTAGTCCTCAACTTAGGCTGAAACTACTCTAGAATCAAGTAAACTATTCAAGGATTCTCCTGCGAAAATCTTGTAGTCAAACGTTGACTCATTCTAAAATAACGTATGTCAATATCCCTTGTGGTATTGTGTGGCTCTCTATGGATCTTATTTTTATCTGGCCCAGATAAAATTAAAATACTAGTATGTTTATGCTTCATTCACCTTAAGTGAACAAATTAGAGGCAAATCCTTCCAGCTGGGAGATCCATTCCACAGCGTAGTGTAGGCAGTTGGTATATAGTTTCGACTGATTTGGCTTTCTTGAGGCATTTTCAAAGTGTTTCCAATCAATGGTCACTAACCTTTAAGCTTGGAAAAATAAAGGTGAATTTTACAGAAATTTTCAAACGAACATGCGAATATGAGATGCAACAAAATTCACATTCGATTTCTTCTGTGATTTTTTCATTCCTTCCACTCATAAGAAACAATTGAAAGAAACCACAAGGTTACCTGAACAATACGGAATTTGCTCAGAAAGCGATCCTGATGACGTGCAGGTTATCGTGGAATTTCCCAGAAGATCGTGTCCATCTTCACATTCAAAGGTACAATTCGTATTGTACCTTACAGTGGCTTCAGGTGAACACGTTGTGGAAATGAGTGGAGGACCATAATCAAGGAGCGTACAGGTGATCTCTGCAAATGAGTACATTTTTGAGGATTGCGTTACATACGTAAGTAGTTTTCGACATTTTGGTAGAAGGAAGCAATGTATCGTCAAATTCATCATTAATGATACTTCATCTTTATATTGGAGAGCAAAATACAATTGATCTTACCGGAACAAGTTGGAGGCGGCCCGGAAAAGGTTCCTGACGATGCACACGTTATTGTGGGACTTCCCTCAAGATGATACCCCTCTCCACAGTCAAACGCACATACAGTGTCGTAGCTGACAATTGCTCCAGATGAACAGTTTGTACAAGAAAGTGGAAATGTGAAATTTGGGACAAGGCAGGTAATTTCTGGAAATGAAAAATGGATATATAATGTAATTACGATGATAAGATAAGACAACCTTACAATTCAATCGAAAGAGTGTTATATGCTGACTATTTAAGAATCCATGATCAACATGGGAAGCAAACTGTCAAGTCTAATAACCCATAACCAGACAAGTGCAGACAGACAAACAATTGTCAGCCAGACATTTAGACATTTACCGCATAACAGTGGCGCCGAAACTTTTGGAATATACAATGGGTCGGAGGCGGGGCAATGGTCGCCTCTCCAAGTCCATTGCCAATCTGAGTGTTCCGGCGCACAAGCCCCGGACAACTACAAGTTCAGAAAATTAGCCCCGAAGACAAATCCCGGTTGAATGTCCAAGGAGGATTTTTTTTCCGGGAGTTGGCTCGGTAATTTTCTTAGGGGGTAGTTCTCCGGGGGATTCCGGACTGTTCAGTCTATTAAAGCCAGCACTTATACCAGTGCATAACAAAATAATCATCTCCAAATTGGTCTAATAACAGAAAGTTTGTACATGAGTTAATATTCATACCTATACAAGATGGCACAGGTCCAGAGAAGGAGTCTGAAGAAACGCAAGTTATTGATGAACTTCCTTGAAGATCGTAGCCATCAATACAATCAAAAGTACACATTGTGTTGTGGTTGAGAGTTTCTTCAGATATACAGGTGGTAGAAGTAAGAGGAAGACTGAATTCTGGTACCGCACAGGTGATACCTTAATACAAAAGGGATATACCAATCGTAAATATTCGACAACAATGACCATTGCTTCTGTTACTGCTGTAGTGGTTGTTCTGCTTCTGTTATGATTCGTAATCTAACTAAACGATTAAAATAATCCCAAACTTTTACGTTGAAACAGATTTTCCTCAATCATGCCGATCTCATCTTGAAATATCTATTAAAAAGATGGTAAGTAAAACCATTTAGCTCTAATTTCTAGCTATAACGCATAAATGATTTTTTCGTTTAAAATTTTTGAGTTGCTCGACGACCATCGAACTTATTTTCTACGCCACGTCACTTCGTATACTTGTCTCACTTTCAGAGCTAGTATCAATTGCTTTGAAATCAAAAGCGTACCTGAACACGATGGTATTGAAGCAGAAAACGACCCAGATGACGTGCAGGTTATCGTGGAATTTCCCAGAAGATTGTGCCCATCATCACATTCAAAGGTACAATCAGTGTTGTAGCTTACATTGGCTCCGGACGAACAAGATGTGGAGGTGAGTGGAGGACCGAAGTCATTGAGTGTACAGGTGATCTCTACAAATGAGTACATTTTGAGGATTGTTATGGTTTTATTTATTGCTTGTTAAAATTGAGGAAAAATATATTGTAATTAATCATACATAATATTTTATCTCGAGAGTGAACAAAAACATAAATAATCGATCTTACCTGAACAAGATGGTGATGGTCCCGAAGAGGTTCCTGATGATTTACACGTTATCGTGTGACTTCCCTCAAGATTATATCCGTCTGTACATTCAAACGCACATACGGTACCGTAGCTGACAGATGCTCCAGATGAACAGTTTGTAGAAAAGAGTGGTAATGTGAAATTTTGGGCAGGACAGGTAATTTCTGGAAATAAAGAAGTGATATAAAATCGAAATACTTTGTCTAGAAAAGACAACCGTGCTATCCAAACAAAAGAGTGGAATATGTTGACTAGTTAAGAATCGAGGATCAAGCTTTAGGCAGCAAAATTGTCAGGTCCACTAATCCATAACCAGACAAATGCCGACAGACAATCGCCATCCAGACATTTACCCCTGACCAGTGGCGCCGACACTGTGGGAATATACAGTGGGCTGGAGTGGCAGAGCCACAATGGTCGCCATGCAAATCCATTGTCAATCTGTGCGTTCCGGCGCGCATGCCCCAGACAACAATAACTTAGGGAAATTAGCCCCAAAGACTATCCCCCGGGTGATTGTCCCAAGGGGAAATTTGACAATAACCTACGGAAATTAGCCCCAAAGACTAGCCCCAGGTGATTGTCCACAAAATGGAAATTTGACAACAATCAGTTGGGGAAATTAGCATCAAAAACATACCCCAGGTAATTGTCCCAAGGGGAAATTTGACAACAATAAGTTCGGGAAATTAGCCCCAAAGACAAACCCTGGTGATTATGCAAGGGGAAATTTGTTCGGCAGTCATCCCAGTAATTGTAGTAGGCAGGGGCGTACCTAGACCTTTTTGAGTGGGGGGGGGGGGGTGTAAGAGCCTAATTACCGACAATTTTTTCCGCAAATTACCGACGGCAAACGTCTATACATTACAACCGTATAAAGCTCTGGGCATGTTCAATTGTGTATCCTAATCAATTTTTACTGCACCTCTGTTACACCTTGTTAACAATTTCATTCTCCATTTGAAATAAGCACATAAATCTTGTATTTTTGCTGGAGTGCAAAAAGGTGTGGCGATTGTTGATTGATAATGAATTGGGGAGGGTCTGGGAGGGAGTTCCCCTCCAGGTGCAGAAAATTTGATATTTTTGGGCCTTGAAAAGGTGTGTTTTCAGCGGCCATTTTTAAATTTTTCAAATTTTGTCAATAATTGACCTTTTTTGTCTCTTTGCGTTGTGTACAAAAGTTTGGCAATTGTTGATATGGCGTTAAATTGGGGAGGGTCTGGGAGGGGGGTCCATCCCAGGGAGAGAAAATTTTACATTTTTACCTTGAAAAATGTGGCGTTTTCAAGCGGGCTATTTTTTCATGAAGGAATACATAATTAGAATATTCTGTGCAAAGGTGTTGGCGAATGTTGTTTTGTGACAAATTGGGAGGGTCTGGGAGGGGCTTCCCCCTCCAGGGTTCGAAAATTTGACATTTTGGCCTTGAAAAGGTGTGTTTCAGCGCCCATATTTTATGAACGGAATGCATGATTGGCCACTTTTTTGCTTGCAAAAGTGTGGCAATTGTTGATTATTTGGGGAGGGTCTCGGAAGGGGCGTTCATACTTAGGATGAGATAAACAGAATTTAATCCATTTATCATGAAAGTGAATTTTTTATGGCGCGAGGAAGCAAAGCGAACGAGCGCCTAAACCAGCATGCAGTTTTCAAGCGTCAGGAACGCTTGTCTTTCAGAGATATATAAAATGTTATCTCTCATATGTATCGACAAAATGTGATTTCTCGCAGGTGAACAAATGGTCAGGGGGGCAAAATACATGTATATACCAATATATAGCGGTCTAAGAGCCCATTCTATTAATAGTTCTGGGCTTGAAGTCATCTCCTTTTGAAATCTAACAGAGGTCATTATGTTTGAACACATCTGCTTTTGCTGAAGGCTTTTTCAATGCCGCGATTGATTTCATTTTCACTGGTTTCGTTTTCATCTTAGTAGGCAATAACCATTGCGCCCTTCTTTTTATTATGGACAGGATACCATTGTTGACTGACAAGTTGTGGTAAATAGGAAAGTTTATAAAGGAGGAGTTAATTTGCGAGCGAGAGTTTGAAAATTCTTCGCATTTTTAGCCAATTAAAGAAATTCAATTATTGCATGATTTTTTGTTGGTTATTGGGAGCATTTTGTTGAGCAGCCAAGATTGACGTGGTTCTCTGTTCTATTACTGACGACAAGACGCCAATGATAATGGACATTACCGACAAACGCCTTATATTACCCGCAAATCACCGTCAACAAAATCTTGGTCGTTATGCGAGCGAGCAGAGCGAGCGGAGTTTGAAAAATTTCTGCGTTTGTACACTTAAACAAAAAGTAACCATTTCTTGCTTGTTTGCGTGTAACGTTGAGACATTTTGTTCGTAACGATGACGTCGTTTCTCTTTTACGGGGACGACATACGTTATGGGAGAAAATGATTGACAAAATCATAAAGGCAAAGCACCGTCAACAAAATCTTGGCCGTTAGCGAGGCGACAGGGGACGAGGCGAGTTTGAAAAAGGTGTTGCGTTTTTACGACACCTTCAAACTGCGCATTTCTTGGCTTATTTTTCTCGGTACTGTCGATGACATTTTGTCGGCTACAGGGAGATACGTGGTTTCTCTTCTGCTATTACTGGACGACTGAAGGGGTTAGGGAGGAGAGTGACTTACAAATACAGCAGAGGGCATAAGCACCAGTCATATCCAAATTCTCGGGCGTTATGCGACGAGTTTGAAAAAGATTTGGGCGTTTTAGCTCTCTCAGAGTGCCAAATATTTTCTTGGAGGTATTTGTGGCGAATCGGATATATACTTGAAGACATTTTGTGCGCCGTAAACCATAATGTCTATATGTTATGGACGTACAAAACTTCGGAATATGCATTATTGGAGGCAATTGTCCCCTGCCTCCGTCGCCGCCTTATTGGCACGCTATCCCGTGATTTTTTTCTTTCTTCTTCTTCTACTCAACTCTTATATATTCACTTCCCTTTGTTTTCTTCTTATTCAGGACATTTATTCCCTTTGTTTTCCTTTCCGCTCACTTTTCTTCTCTTTCCCTCCTCTTTTTCCTACTCCTCCTTTCTTTTCATACTCCATCTCCATTTACGCTTTTATCTCTATATTTACTTTATTCCTATACTTCCTTATTGCACACTTTTCATCGTCTTCATATCTCGTAGTACTATATTTTCATCAAATTTTATCTTTCTCCTTCCGTGGGTCTTATTAATTTTCTCACGTTTTGTTCCCTTATTGAGGATATCAATTAATATATTAAACTATTACACATAAAAATTGGAAGGGGGTATGACCGAGCTCCTTCATCCTTGAGGATTTATTAAGAAGAAGAAAAAATGTAAGAGGATGGGAAGTAGATGAACGTTGCGATACCAAATTATTATCTATTCTTGGTAGATTACCTGACAATTGAATCCAGCCAACCTGATATATTTTCATTTTCATTTAATTTATCCCTAGTGATCTTACGACCCTCATAATAATCGACCGAGCAGCCGCAGATATTTACACTGATCAATTTTACAATTCCAGACCTCCAGCTAAGTGGAGTGGTGGGCGCGAGAGGGTGTCAACTAACCCCCCACACACACCCGCATAAGTAAACCATTAAATTTCTAAAATCCAGATTAAATTTTATTTTTAAATTAAATTTAATAAATTATTATTATTACTAAAATCGAAGTAACCAACAAAATATAACGTTCTCAAATAGTGATTTACAGATTACAGACAAATTAACATTGGACAATTGGAAGGAAGAACTGCATACTAAACAATTGCCTCCTTCAAAATGTCAAAGACATCATTAGGTCACAAGAATAGTCAACTAATGGACATTCAGTACTTAGGTTCAGCCGCTTCAGGTCGGACTAGAGTCATAAACTCAGAGGGCCGGAAATCCCCAAAAAAAAAAGAAAGAAGACAAATTAAGACAAAAATGAAAGAAGGGAAAAACAAGCAATTCTAAAGAACGAGGAGACAAAATAGAAAGGAAAAGACGATAAGAAACCCACGCGGGTACGGAGATAACGGACTGGATAGTAAAAGCGGCTAATTGTTAGTGTAAGTGGTATAAGTGGGGGGATACAATAAGTGGAGAGGCTAGGTTGTACTACGGTACTTGTAAGGAGATGTAATAGATGATCCTGAAGGGAGCGCAAGTTTCTTGTCCTGCGCCAAGGAAAGAAAAAAGAAAAGGATGAATAAAATGCTATTTATGATAATAGAGATTTAATTAGTATTAGGTGCAATCGCGGGAACATAGACGCGAGTCACAAGAAGGGATGAACCATAACACTATAACTAATCTTAAACAATTGTGTAGATACCGAAAGATTGAGGTTTGTCAGCTTGATGCACAGAGTACCTGTGGGCAATATGGGACAGTCTGAGGAGAGGGGAGAATGCTGAAGAAAACGCACAAGTAATATATATGTAATAAGAAAAATCTCTTCGACGTTGAAGATCGTAGCCATCAATACGGAGATCAAAAAGAACACAAAAACACAGCAAGTCGTGTAGGATTCCGACAGTTTCTCTCAGATTGTACTAGCGTGGATAGAGAGTAGAGAGCAAAAACTAGGAGAATCATTTCTGGAACCGTACAAGGTGATACCTATATGGAAAGGACGGTTGATTATATATGAATATTATGAGTGAAAATTTGAACCACAAAACCCCAACTCCATTATGTTATAAAAGAAAGAGAGCTTTTCCAAATAAGCATTTAGCACATATCTCAAAATTAGGTAAATTTAGAAATTAAGTGATCCCCAGGATGGAGCCCATACGTCGAATTAGTAACATATATAAGCACTTCAGTTAATGGTAATACCACAAAAATTCAAGCTTGTGAAATAACACTCCTGAACTTCGACAAGCATACATCGCGCGGAATGGTGCGATCACTTGTCAAACGATGAGTCGGATTTTCGATATACCTTTAAGTTGGCTGAGACGCAGCCCTGTTGTTTCTCGTATCTATGACGACCGCATTTTCTTAGAAAATGCTGGCCTAGGCTATTTTAACGTATACAAACTGACGCACCCCATTCACCATGCTGTGACGGACCAAATGTTTCCATGACGGTACCCTGCGTCATTATTTGTTGGTAAATGACCCATCCATGACGCACCATTCCCGGGGGTCGGGGTGCATCTAACAATTGATAGGTGTATACGTGTTATGACACGCAATGGGTTCTAGGCATAATGTATCTAAAAGTGGGAATATTTAACCTAAGTCTTGAGGCTATGGTGAAGCACAATATAGAATGAAGCATTTTCTGAATTTCTGATGTATCCGTCGACCATGCAAATATGTGTGTCCAATATTTCTTTCCAGATCTCATTGTCACTGTGATTTTGATTCGTTTTCATCAGTAGTATACCTAAATGAAACCAAAACCTTACCTGAGCAAGACGGAACTTGTCCAGAAAACGACCCCGATGACGTGCAGGTTATCGTGGAATTTCCCAGAAGATCGTGTCCATCTTCACACTCAAAGGTACAATTCGTGTTGTAGCTTACATTGGCTCCTGATGAACACGTTGAGGAGATAAGCGGAGGACCGAAGTCATGAAGTGTACAGGTGATTTCTGTAAATAAATAGATTTTGAAGATTGCGTTACGTTAATGGTTTTAGACATTTAGACATGTTGGTAGAAGGAGGCAATGTATCGTCAAATTGATCACTATTGAAGTTTTATCATGACATTTGAAAAAAAATGTGAATAATCTTACCGGAACAAGTTGGAGGTGATTCGGAAAAGGTTCCCGATGAGGTACACATTATTTTGAAACTTCCTTCGAGACTATATCCTTCTTTACAGTCAAACGCACATACAGTGTCGTAGCTAACAATTGCTCCAGACGAACAGTTTGCAGAAAAAAGTGGAAATGTGAAATCTGGGACAGGACAGGCAATTTCTGGAAATAAAGAAGTGATAAACAATCGCATTACCTTGATAAAAAAAACCTTGCTATCCAATCAAATAAGTGGAATAATTTGACTAATTAAAGGTATTGGCTAACATTTACCACAGTTAAAAAAATCTGAGCCGCATGATTCCCCATGCTACCAGTGTCTTTGATGAGGTCTAAAAATGAAGCCCTGAAAAAATTGTATTTCAAAATGATTATTTAGTGCTTTAAAAAAGTGAAAATCGTAAGTTGACAAGATTCACTTGCCCATTTCCTCCCATAGACTTACTGTGTGTACACCTAGGTTAATAAAACTCGCCCCGAGTTTTATTGTTTATTCATGTATAACTTGCCATTGGCAATGTAACTTTCCAAACTTTTGTATTCTAGGGTGTTTATTTGTCCATTTGAACACTACTATGTAGCTCAGATATCAAAGTTTGACAATTTTTTAAATTGAAGCTCCACAATGTTAGCCTATGACTTTAAGAATCGAGGATCAACCTTTAGTCAGCAAAATGTCAAGTCCAATAATCCATAACCAGACAAATTACCATCCAGACATTTAACCCTGACCAGTAGTGCCAAAACTTTTGGAATAAACAATGGGTTGGAAAGGCAAAGCATTGTTCACTAACAATGGTCGCCCTGCAAATCCATTTTCAGTCTGAGCGTTCCGGGGCGCATGCCCCGGACAAGAATAAGTTAGGGAAATTAGCCCCAAAGACAACCCCCGGGTGATTGTCCCAAGGGGAAATTTGACAACAATAAGTTAGGGAAATTAGCCCCAAAGACAGCCCCG
This sequence comes from Eucidaris tribuloides, assembly GCA_001188425.1. Taxonomy (NCBI): domain Eukaryota; kingdom Metazoa; phylum Echinodermata; class Echinoidea; order Cidaroida; family Cidaridae; genus Eucidaris; species Eucidaris tribuloides. The sequence goes on along the minus strand of JZLH01S0631858.1, from coordinate 72,664 downwards.
GGTGATTGTCCAAAGGGGAAATTTGACGACAAGTTACGGAAATTATCCCCAAAGACTACCCCCGGGTGATTGTCCAAAGGCCAAAATTGTTCGGCAATCGTCCGAGTAGTTGTAGTAGAGTGGTAAGCGTCGGAGGGGGGGGGGTAATCGTGTGGAGAGGTAGTTGTCCTACGGGGTACTTGTAAGAAGGTTAACTGGGGGGGGGGGGTGAAGGACATGAAAATAGTTTCTTCTGCTGCGCAAAACTGAAAATGCCATATACGATTTATTTTCAGTATTTTCAATATATCATGGCCGGGAGGTATTAAGATCATAACGCTATAACTATCTCAAAATTGTACAGGTTTGTGCAAGAGTTTACACTCAAAATACTTGTACAATACGGGACAGATCCTGAGAAAGAGTCTGAAGAAACGCAAGTTATCGATTAACTTTCTTGAAGATCGTAGCCATCAATACAATCAAAATAACACACTGTGTTGTGGTTGACAGTTTCCTCAGATGTACAGTACAGGTGGTAGAAGTAAGAGGAAGACCGAATTCCGGAACCGTACAGGTGATACCTATATGGAAAGGAGGTGTTTATTGAATATTTGGAATAACAAACTCTAC
>JZLH01S0631858.1:52732-71121 GCA_001188425.1 Eucidaris tribuloides | reverse complement strand
GAAGATTGCGTTACGCTAGTGGTTTTAGACATTTTGGTAGAAGCAGGCAATATATCGTCAAATTGATCACTATTGATGTTTTATCATGACATTTGAATAATGTGAATTATCTTACCGAAGCAAGTTGGAGATGGTCCGGAAAAGTTTCCGGATGAGGTACACGTTATTTTGGAACTTCCTTCGAGACTATATCCTTCTCCACAGTCAAACATGCATACGCTGCCGTAGCTAGCAATTGCTCCAGACGAACAGTTTGCAGAAAACAGTGGAAATGTGAAATCTGGGACAGGACAGGCAATTTCTGGAAATAAAGAAGTGATATAAATTCAAATTACAAGAAAAGACAACCTTGCAATCCAATTAAAAGAGTGGAAAATAATGACTAGTTAAGAAACGAGGATCAACCTGGGAAGCAAAATGCCAAGTCTAGCAATCCATATTGGGACAATTTAGTACCCACGGACATAACCAGGCGGACATTTGCCCTGGACGATAATCTTCCTGGGACAAGTACCGTGGGCATCTGTTACATAGACACTACCCCATAGGAACATTAGGCTGGACACCCCCGGTAATTGTTTACGGGAAAATTTGTCCGGTAGTTGTCGCAGTTATTGCCCTAGGCCGGTAGCTGTACAGGGGATTCCGGATTTTTCAGTCTATGATGGCCAAGCAGTTACCAGACTATATAACCATCTCCAAATTGCGCTTATAACAGAAAGTTTATACACGAGTTCGTATTCATACCTATACAAAATGGCACAGGTCCAGAGAAGGTTTCTGAAGAAACGCAAGTTATTTTTGAACTTCCTTGAAGATCGTAGCCATCAATACAGTCAAAAGTACATAGTGTGTTGTGACTGACAGTTTGTCCAGATGTACAACTTGCAGAAGTGAGAGGAAGATTGAATTCTGGGACCACACAGGTGATACCTTCATACAAAAGGGATATCTCAAATCCGTGAGTATTCGAAAACAATTACATGGTTTGTATTCTTGCTGTAGTGGTTGTTCGGCTTCTGATATACATAGCCTAAACGATTCAAATAATCCCACACACATGTATACGTCAATAAAACAGGTTTCATCAATTACAAAGGCGGCGCCAGGGTAAAATCTGTGGGAGGGCAAAAAACTTATAGGGAGGGGGCAAAGATTTCCAAAAGACCTAAGTTTTATAAATTACACTGCGTAAACCCCACGATTTTCTGTATTGTGAACATTTTAGGGGATGGTGACCCCCCTCTGCCCCCCCCCCGTGGACCCGCCCCCAGTCAATCATTCAGATGATGTAACTATCTTGAAATATCTATCTATAATATGGATGTACACAAGTTTTGACTCGAATTTCAAGCTATGATAAATAAATAAGTTTAAAAGAATTACTAAGTTACTCGACTACCATTAAACCTATTTTCCAAGCCAATCACACTTAACATGAGTTTGTCCCTTCCTACATACGTTTCCATTTATTCGAATCCAAAGACGTACCTGAACACGAAGGTAGTGGTCCAGAAAACAACCCCGATGACGTGCAGGTTATCGTGGAATTTCCCTGAAGATCATGTCCATCTTCACACTCAAAGGTACAATTCGCGTTGTAGCTTACATTGGCTCCTGATGAACACGTTGAGGAGATAAGCGGAGGACCGAAGTCAAGGAGTGTACAGGTGATTTCTGTAAATAAGGCCGATTTAAAGACTTGGTAGTTTAAAAAAAGGGGGGGGGGCGGAGACCGTCAAATAAATCTTAGATAATGTTTCGTGCTGATGTTTGAAAAAAAAACACATAATGTGAATGAACATACCTGAACAAAATGCAGGTGGCCCAGAAAAGATTCCCGATGCTGTACACGTTATTGTGGGACTTCCCACTAGCTCATATCCATCATCACAGCCATAAATACAAACGGTGTTGTAACTAACGTTACCGCTAGGAGCACAGTTGGTGAAAGAGTGTGGAAACAGGAAATCCGGAACAAGACAAGTAATTTCTGGAAATAAAAAAGCCATAAAGAATATAATAATGTTTACAAGACATGGAGCGGAGGCGTCGTGGCTGAATGGGTAAGGCCGTGGCTTCCCGATCTAGAGATCTTCGGTTCGAATCCTGCCGCGACGGGCGTTTGTGTTCTTGGGTAATTTTCTTCTTCTTCTTCTTCTTCTTCTTCTTCTTCTTCTTCTTTTTCTTCTTCTTATTATTATTGCTTTGTCATCATTTCGGATGACAGGGACTAGAAAAGCGAACTTAATTACTGTTACCCTCAGGCGTCCAGTCCCGGGTAGTTCTGCATGGATATGTGACCACAACACCGGGTATTCACCCTTCTCTTTTCGATAAAGTGCGTGCGTTCTTTTACGTGCTGAGGTTTCTCTGTCTCATCACGGGACCTCCGGCTTTACGTCCTATCCGAGGGACGGGGTAATGGGATAAAGTGCCTTACTCAAGGACACAACCGCCATGGTCCGGTGTGGATTCGAACCTCGGACCTCTTGGTCGAGAAACTGAGTCTTATCCACTGAGCCATGACACCATGAGCCAAGACACTTTGTCTTCATTACCTCTCTCCACCCAGGAGTATAAATGGGTACCTGACAGGCTGAGAATAACTTGGTTTGTCTGGCTTGACGCGCCTCCTTGGCAGCTCAGCTTGGAATACTCCCCAGGGAGTGGATATGGTGCACATCTTGATCTTTGTGCAGGTTAAATGGCAACGACCAGAGTAATAATATCCAAGCGCATTGAGACTGATCTTATCGGTATTATTTGCTATAAAAGAATAGACTATTATTATAATAAAAAAAACTATGCCATCCTATCAACAATGTGTTGACTGGTTCTAAAATCGAGTTTCGACCTTGGGGCAAGTTTTGAGTCCAATCCTCCGTTAAACATCTGTTTGTATTTCACTGCCTAAACAACAGGAAAGGACAAATTTGTTGTATGTGATTTATTTCTCGTATTTTCAATTGAATTGAATTGAATTGAATTTATTTATTGTCCATTAAAGATGGAAATTCATTTTTCATTGGCATTACATGACAAGTTGACAATATCAATAACAAAATACAATCATAAACTTATACAAAAGGCTTGAATACATAAATGGAGTGAAAAATTAGATATGCATACAGTGCAAATAAGCGCACGCATTTCAACGGGGAACCGCAAAAACAACCACGGCTATTCCACTGCAACTCCCACTGATTCACGGTGAAAAGCCAGGCTCCACGGTGGAAGACCGGCAAAACGCACGGCAAACCGCAAAAACTACCGCGGAACTTCCCGCAGCGTGCCGCCACCCATCCCCCGCAAAAAAAAGAAGCTTTTACGGGGAATGGGCGGCAGCTAGCCGTCAGGAACCCCACTGCAACTCTCACGGCCCACCGCAACTCCCACTGACCCTCCAACGCAAAACGCTTATTTTAATGGGTCCCCACCGCAAACTGCAAAAATCACACCAAAACAACCGCAATTATCCCCACGCATTCTCATAATTTCCACGCAAAGAATACGGCACCCCTTCACAGTGTATTATCAATTTATATTTATCCAACATAACTGAGCATTTATCAGCCAAAATACCGCAGCTACCTTAAAATCGTGTCAATACCAGACAGTTTGTGTACGAATTCAAAGTCATACTATACAAGCCGGCAAAGAATCAGAGGAGTCTGAAGAAACGCAAGTTATGGATGAACTTCCCCTGAGATCGTAGCCATCAATACAATCAAAAGTACACACTGTGCTGTGGTTGACAGTTTCTTCCGATGTACAGGTGGTAGAAGTAAGAGGAAGACTGAATTCTGGGACAACACAGGTGATGCCTTAATACAAAAGGGATATGTAATGATATGGGATACGAAAACAATCACATTTTTTTGGTGATTTTCTTGATGTAGTGATATTTTATTACAAAAATATTGCTTTGGACGTGGTAGATATCGACGTATTAAATGATCAAAAACTGGTATGCCAAAGAAAGAAGGCTGCCCAAATGCTGTCCATAATGCAGCTGCTATTATGTACATTACATATCCATTAAGGAGTGAGGTAACACAAACGTTTAACCCCAACTTTAAGCTATGACACGTAAATCATTTTTTAAGATTATCTGAGCTGCCCGACACCCATACAAAATGTATATGTTTTGAAACTTGTTTTCCAAGTCTCCAAATATAGCATGATTTTATTAATTTTCATATAAGTGTGAATTGATTTAAACCCGAAGGCGTACCTGAACAAAACGGAACTTGTCCAGAAAACAAGCCTGATGACGTGCAGGTTATCGTGGAATTTCCCAGAAGATTGTGTCCATCTTCACACTCAAAGATACAGTCCGTGTTGTAGCTTACATTGGCTCCTGATGAACACGTTGAGGACACAAGTGGAGGGCCGTAGTCAAGGACTGTACAGGTGATCTCTGTAAGTAAGGCCGATTTGAAGACTTGGTTAGATTTTTTAAATATATGTGACCTGTCACAACGATACCCAGATAAAGTTGCACATCTTAAAAATCACATAAAAATAAAAAGAACAATATTTTGGGTGATAATATAAATATTTATGCTGTTGCAACATGTGTAGGTTATAAAACTTCAGATTTTTAAAGACACTTGACTTATATATTTTACATTAGATTTACATTATTTTGTACTTTCCTTACCTTTGGGGTGCGCGAATTTATCATGGTATCGTGGTGTCGGGTCACATATTGGTAAAAAGGGGCGGGGGGGGATACCGTCAAATTAATTTTTAATAATGTTTCTTGCTGATGGCTGAAAAAAAATAATGTGAATGAATATACCTGAACAAAATGCAGGTGGTCCAGAAAAGATCCCCGATGCTGTACACGTTATGGTGGGACTTCCCACTAGCTCATATCCATCATCACAGCCATAAGTACAAACGGTGTTGTAACTAACATTACCGCTAGGAGCACAGTTGGTGAAAGAATGCGGAAACAGGAAATCCGGAACAAGACAAGTAATTTCTGGAAATTAAAAAAAAGCCGTATAGAATATAATAATGTTTACAAGACATGAAGCCGAGGCGTCGTGGCTGAATGGGTAAGGCCGTGGCTTCCCGATCTAGAGATCTTGGGTTCGAATCCTGCCGGGACCGGCGTTTGTGTTCTTGGGTAATTTTATTATTATTATTATTATTATTATTATTATTATTATTATTATTATTATTATTATTATTATTATTATTATTATTATTATTATTATTATTATTATTGCTTTGTCGTCATTTCGGATGACAGGCACTAGAAAAGCGAACTTAATCACTGTTACCCTCAGGCGTCCAGTCCCGGGTATGTGACCACAACACCTGGTCTTCACCCTTCTCTTTTCGATAAAGTGCGTGCGTTCTTTTACGTGCTGAGGTGTCTCTGTCTCAACACGGGGACCTCCGGCTTTACGTCCTATCCGAGGGACGGGGTAATGGGATAAATTGCCTTACTCAAGGACACAACCGCCATGGCCCGGTGTGGATTCGAACCTCGGACCTCTAGGTCGAGAAACCGAGTCTTATCCACTGAGCCATGACACCATGAGCCAAGACACTTTATTTTCATTACCTCTCTCCACTCAGAAGTATAAATGGGTACCTGGCAGGGTGAGAATGACTTGGTTTGTCTGGCTTGACGCGCCTCCTTGGCAGCTCAGCTAGGAATACTCCCCAGGGAGTGGATATGGTAGGTTAGAACTTGTATCCGCAAATCACGGCAGGGTATAATATCCAAGCGCATAATTAGAACTGCATGCTTATCGTACTATGGCACTATATAAGAATGGACTATTATTATAATGAAAAAAAAACATGCCATCCTATCAACAATATTGGTTCTAAAATCGAGTTTCAACATTGGCGCATTTTGAGTCCAATCCATCGTTAAACATCTGTTTGTATTTCACTGCCTAGACAACAGAAAAGGACAAAATGTTGCATGTGATTTATTATTCGTATTTTCCATCCAACATGAGAGAGCAGTTATCAGACAAAATACCGCAACTACCTTAAAATTGTGTCAATACCAGACAGTTTGTGCACAAATTCAAAGTCATACCTATACAAGACGGCAAAGATGCAGAGAAGGAGTCTGAAGAAACGCAAGTTATTGATGAACTTCCCCTGAGATCGTAGCCATTGATACAATCAAAAGTACACACTGTGTTGTGGTTGACAGTTTCTTCAGATGTACAGGTGGTAGAAGTAAGAGGAAGACTAATGTCTGGGACCACACAGGTGATGCCTTAATACAAAAGGGATATGTAATGATATGGTATACGAAAACAATTACATTTTTTTGTGATTTTTTTTTGTACTGGTGTTTTATTACAAAAATATTGCTTTGGATATGGTAGATATCGACGTATTAAATGATCACAAACAGGTATGCCAAAGAAAGAAGGCTGCCCAAATGCTGTCCATAATCAGATAATGCAGCCGCTATTATGTACATTACATATCCTTTAAGAAATGAGATAATACAAACGTTTAACCCCCACTTTAAGCTGTGACACGTAAATCATTTTTGAAGATTATCTGAGCTGCCCGACACCCATACAAAATGTATATGTTTTGAAACTTGTTTTCCAAGTCTCCAAATCTAGCATGATTCTATCAATTTTCATATAAGTGTGAATTGATTAAAACCCAAAGGCGTACCTGAACAAAACGGAACTTGTCCAGAAAACGAGCCTGATGACGTGCAGGTTATCGTGGAATTTCCCAGAAGATTGTGTCCATCTTCACACTCAAAGGTACAGTCCGTGTTGTAGCTTACATTGGCTCCCGATGAACACGTTGAGGAGAAAAGTGGAGGGCCGAAGTCAAAGAGTGTACAGGTGATCTCTGTAAGTAAGGCCGATTGGAAGACTTGGTTAGTTTTTTGAAATATATTGGGAAGAGGGGAGGGGGATACCGTTAAATCACTTATTAATAATGTTTCTTGCTGATGGCTGAAAAAAAAATAATGTGAATGAATACACCTGAACAAAATGCAGGTGGTCCAGAAAAGATCCCCGATGCTGTACACGTTATGGTGGGACTTCCCACTAGCTCATATCCATCATCACAGCCATAAGTACAAACGGTGTTGTAACTAACGTTACCACTAGGAGCACAGTTGGTGAAAGAGTGTGGAAACAGGAAATCCGGAACAAGACAAGTAATTTCTGGAAATAAAAAAATAACATATAGAATACAATAATGTTTACAAGACATGAAGCGTAGGCGTCGTGGCTGAATAGAAAGACCGTAGCTTTCCGATCTTGAGATCTCCAGTTCGAGTCCTGCCGCGACCGGCCTTTGTGTTCTTGGGTAAGACACTCTATCTTCATTACCTCTCTTCACCCGGGAGTATAAATGGGTACCTGGCAGGGTGAGAATGACTAGGTTTGCCTGGCTTGACGCGCCTCCTTGGCAGCTCAGCTAGGGATACTCCCCAGGGAGTGGATATGGTGCACATCTTGATCTTTGTGCAGGTTATAGAACTGTATCCCAATGACTAGGGTGATAACATCCAAGCGCATAGAGACTGATCTCATCGGTATTATGCGCTATATAAGAATGGACTATTATTATATAAAAACATGTTATCCTCTCATTATTTACTGGTTCTAAAATCGAGTTTCGACCTTGGCGCAAGTTTTAAGTCCAATCCATCTTTAAACATTAGTCTGTTTGTATTTCACTGCCTAAACAACCGAAAAGGACAAATTTGTTACAAACACGTGATTTATTTTCCGTATTTTCAATCCAACATGACCGAGCAGTTATCAGTCAAAATACCGCAACTACCTCAAAATTATATCAATACCAGACAGTTTGTGCACAAATTCAAAGTCATACCTATACAAGACGGCAAAGATGCAGAGAAGGAGTCTGAAGAAACGCAAGTTATTGATGAACTTCCCTGGAGATCGTAGCCATTGATACAATCAAAAGTACACACTGTGTTGTGGTTGACAGTTTCTTCAGATGTACAGGTGGTAGAAGTAAGAGGAAGACTGAATTCTGGGACCACACAGGTGATACCTTAACACAAAAGTTACATATTAAAACCGTAAATATACAAAAATTCAAATTCAAATTCAAATTCAATTTATTTCAATTCCAGATTAAAAAACAAACGAACAAACAAATACAATAGAAACAAATATATATATAACAAAATTACAATACATTATCAAAATAATTTAGAATTGAGGATATACTGCATAAAACGTCAGTGCGTTCTGTCGAGGCAGTACTCCTTTAAAAACAAATAAGGAAATTAAATAAGGAAAATTACACTACCATTACACAATTACAAACAGACAGACAACATAACATAACATAACGGTGGAATAAAAACAGATATAATATTTGTATAAACAGAACAAGTTACAAAAACAAAAACAAAAACAATTACATTGTATGTATTCTTGCTGTAGGTTGTTCTGCTTCTGATATCTATAGCCTAATTAAACGATTCAAATAATCCCAAACATTTATGTCAATAAAACAAGTTTCCTCAACCATGCCGATCTTATGATGTAACTATCTTGAAATATCTATTCAAAAGATGGAATGTAGAAACGTTTGACTTGAACTTCAGGCTGTGGCATGTAAATGAGTTATAACGAAGAATTTTCTGAGTTGTTCGACGACCATCAAACCTGTTTTTTCAAGCCACCACACTTAACATAAGAGTATCACTTTCAACGTTAGTATCAATAAATTTGAAGTCAAAAGCGTACCTGTACACGATGGTATTGGTCCAGAAAATAACCCCGATGACGTACAGTTTATCGTAGAATTTCCCAAAAGATTGTGTCCAACTTCACACTCAAAGGAACACTCCGTGTTGTAGCTTACATTAGCCCCAGATGAACACGTTGAGGAGATAAGAGGAGGACCAAAGTCAACTAGTGTACAGGTGATCTCTATAGATTGGGACATATTTAATATCTGATCAGTTTTATTTAGATATACTGGTAAAGGGGGCAAAATACCGTCAAATTGATTATCAATAATTTTTCTTGTCGATATTGAAAAAAAAACTGTGAACGATCTTACCTGAACAAAATGCAGGTGGTCCGGAAAAGTTTCCCGATGCTGTACACGTTATGGTGGGACTTCCCACTAGCTCATATCCATCATCACAGCCGTAAGTACAAACGGTGTTGTAACTAACGTTACCTCCAGAGGCACAGTTGGTAAAAGAATGTGGAAATAGGAAATCCGGAACAGGACAAGCAATTTCTGGAAATTAAAAAAACAAGACAAAAATAATATAATTATGTTTACAAGACATAAAAACCATGCCATCTTATCAAAATTATATGTGGACTGGTTCATAATCGAGGTTTGACCTTGAAGCAAGTTTTAATTCCAATCCATTTTTAAATATTTGTTTGTATTTCACCGTCTAAACAATAGAAAAGGGGAAACTTGTTATATGCGATTCCTTTTTCGTATTTTCACCACACTATGACGGAGCAGTTATTAGCCAAAAAACGTAACTACCTTAGTATTGCGTCAACACCAGAGCGTTTGTAAACGAATTTAAAGCCATACCTATACAATACGGCACAAATGCAGAGAAGGAGTCTGAAGAAACGCAAGTTATTGATGAACTTCCCCTGAGATCGTAGCCATCAATACATTCAAAAGTACACACTGTGCTGTGGTTAACAGTTGTTTCAGATGAACAGCTTGTAGAAGTAACAGGAAGACTGAATTCTGGGACCGTACAGGTGATACCTTAATACAAAAGGGATATGTAAACGATATGGTATACGAAAACAATTACATCTTCAAAAAAAATTCTTGATGCAGTGGTGTTGCTTAGGACGTGGTAAATATCAGAATAAGACGTTTTAAATGATCATAAACAGGTATGCCAATGAAAGAAGGCTATTCAATGTTTTCCATAATGCATCTGCTATTATGCACATTACATATCCATTAAGTAGTGGGATACACAAACGTTTAACCCCAAACTTTAAGCTATGACTCGTAAATCATTTTTCAAGATTATCTGCCCGACGCCCATACAAAATGTATATGTCTTGAAACTTCTTTTCCAAGTCGGCAAATCTAACACGATTTTAGTAATTTTCATATGAGATTGAAGAGATCTGAACCCGAAAGCGTACCTGAACAAAACGCGAATTGTCCAGAAAACGAGCCAGATGACGTGCAGGTTATCGTGGAATTTCCTCGAAGTTCGTGTCCATCTTCACACTCAAAGGTACAATCCGTGTTGTATCTTACATTGGCTCCAGATGGACACGTTGAGGAGAAAAGTGGAGGGCCGAAGTCAAGAAGTTGGCAGATGACCTCTGCAAATTGGAGCATTTTGAAGATTGTAGTATTTTGGGGCTAAATATCGTCCAACTGAGCATTAATGATGCGTCATCTTTATATTGGAAAGTAAAATACAACTGATCTTACCGGAACAAGTTGGAAGTGGTTGGGAAAAGTTTCCTGATGCTGCACACGTTATTGTGGAACTTCCCTGCAGATGATATCCTTCTCCACAGTTAAACGCACATACCGTGCCATAGCTGGCAATTGCTCCAGACGAACAGTTTGTATAAGAAAGTGGAAATGTGATATCCGGGACAGGACAGGCAATTTCTGGAAATTGAAGAAGCAATATAAGCTCTCGTTAGTTTTTATGCCCCCGCCGACGAAGTCTCGAGGGGGCATTAAGCGTTGCCCTGTCCGTCCGATCAGTCGTCTTCGTCCGCTCCCCCTAATTGGTTTCCGCACGATATTTGAAAATATAATTAGATGGATTTAAAAATTTTGTGTGTAGCGTAGATCATACTAAATACAGGTCAAGTTCGAATTCGAGTCGCAGGTCAAAGCGATCAAAGGTTCACAGTTATTATATATTGCGAATTGGTTCCGCCCAATAACTTGAAAATATTGACGGATTGAGATTTAAATTTTTTTGGGCTGTGTTAGCGTAGATACATACTAAAAATACAGCTCAAGTTCGAACATTCGGAGTCCGCAGGCGTCAGAAGGTCAAGGTCACAGCTCATTATATATGTGATTTGGTTTTCCGCACAATAACTTTGAAAAATATTTGACGGATTTTAAAATTTTTGGAGTGTGTAGGTAGATCCATACTAAAATACACCTCAGTTCAATTTCAGAGTCGCAGGTCAAGGTCAAGTACACAGCTCATAATATATGCGACAATTGGTTTCCGCACACAATACTTGAAATATTTGACGTGATTTAAAATTTTTTGGTGGTAGGTAGTTCATTATAAATTACAGGTCAAGTTCGAAATTCGGAGTCCGCAGTCAAAGCGTTTCAAAGGTCACAGCTCATTATACATGCGAATTGTTTTCGCGCACAATAATTGAAAAATAATTGACGGATTTAATTTTTTATGGTGTGGTCTGTTAGTGTGCCATCTAAAATAAGCTCAAGTTCGAATCGGATATTAGCCAGGTCAAGGTCAAAGTGTTCACAGCTCTTATATATGAGAATTGAGTTTATCCGCCACAATTAACTTGAAAATATTTGACGGATTTTAAAAATTTTTGGTGTGTAAGGTATCATATTAAATGACATCAAGGTCGAGTGGCGGATTCGGAGTCTGCTAGTCGTCAACGCGTCAAAGGATCACAGATCATGACAGTTTGCCTTCCATGATTTACTCTTAAAATATCTTACTCGATGGCGTTAAGCGGGGGCATCCGTGTCCTATGGACACACCAAATTTCTAATTTATCATCTTTCCTAGTTTATTAGTGATATGAATACTGGAATCTGGGCTGAAATATCAATTTTAATTGGGATAATGCCCATTTGTAACAAAAAATGTCCGTCCGTGACGCCAAATGTCCGTCCGTGACACTGGAAGTGTCCGTCCGTGACAAAACTTTTTATCATTCTAGTAAAAGATATACTTGCTATGTAATGTAAAGTGTGGAATATGTGAACGAATTAAGAATCGAGAATAAACCTGGGGCCGAGGCAAATATCAAATCTTACAATCCATTTCCGGGTATTTCCTTCTAGAGAGTGCTACCCCCCTGGACAATTACCCCGGACATCAAACGCTTAGGAAAATTTGCCCCATGGACAACCACTTCTGGTAATTGTTCAAGGGGGAATTTGTCTGGTAGCTGTCCGGGTAATTATTCTTACCTGGAATATCTTACCTGAACAAGCTGGAGGTGGACCCGAAAAGGTTCCTGACGATGTACACGTTATTGCGGGACTACCTACGAGATTGTATCCTTCTACACAGTCAAAAGTACAATATCCCTCGTAGATTACAATATCTCCGGTTGAACAAGTTGGTGAAGTAAGTAGCAGCGAGAAATCTGGGACTACACAGCTGATTTCTAGAACAATAAATGTGGGAAAACAATTACATCGATACCGTGTTTGATTTAAGGAACCATGGCAACTCTTCACGTCAGGTGGCAATGCATTATGTACTTATTATAGCGAGGGAAGAAAGAGATCATTGGTGATATCATGAAAAGAACTGATATATTATTATTAGCACGTTCATTATGTCAAGAGAATAAATTTCATTTTTCCAGCATAAATTCTGCCGAATGAAATCTCGAAACGTGGTACAAGGAATAAAATAACACAATCATATCAAATGGTGATAGGATTTCTCTCGTTTGCTCTTTTACCCCATGTATTTATGTAGGGCCTACGCACAAAACAAGATAATTAATAATTTATACATTCTATTGCGCACACATCTGTCCAACACTCGTGCCGCAAGATCTCATTCATTCGGGAGCACTGGCAGAAAAAATCTATATACCAAAATCCAAAATCCGTAATCCACATTGTGTTAACATGGTGATCTCTGTGAAATTGAAACCAAATTCACACAGTGGTTATCACCAGTAAGGAAAACAAAACACAACCAGGCCATTTTCAAGGAAGTGAATTAAAAAAAAAACTTTTGGAGTTTTGCATTTTTTGTCCAAAAAACTGAGATTTAAAAACCTATATTTTAACACAAATAGAAATAATGACATTCGCTTACACACACACACACACACACACACACACACACACACACACACACACACACACACACACACACACACACACACACACACACACACACACACACAGAGGTGACTACTATGACCACACAGTGATCACAGTAACCACACCGTTGACGACATTGTGTTTTTTTCATGTCGAGTAGCTACTGTTTGTTTAACTGACGGTGGACATATTAACACCAAATCCCCTCCATATCTACTTAAATTTCATGAATATATACTTATAAACTACATTGTTAAGAACAAGTATATATGGCTCTATACCTAAACAGGAAGGTACTGGTCGAGAAAGTGCCCCTGATGAGGTGCACGTTATTATGGAACCTCCAGAGATGTTGAATCCATCACCACATTCGAAAATACAATCTGTGTTGTAGACTACGCTAGTCCCAGATGTACAATTTGGAGACGTGAGTGGAGCAGTGAAGTTTGGGACGATACAGGTGACGGCTGTAATAAATGATTTAATAGTCAATTAAATAATCAATCGTAAATTCATACAATTCAAATTTATTTACACAAAGATACATTGATGATATCCATAAGTAATGTACAAACCCAAGTAGCGAATAAAAAATTATATTCAAAGAATTAAACGTCACTCACTCACTCACCACTTAATAATGTCAATCAATCAATTAATCAATCAATCAATCAATCGATCAATCAATCAATCAATCAATCAAGCAAGGAAGCAATCAATCGATCAATCATCAGTCAACCAATCACTAATAAATTAAGCAAAATACAAGCTCTGAAACACCTTTATCCACAAGCATGACAAAACATATCCCCCACCTTTCGCCCAATTCCCTACACAGCCATACCTTAACACGCACAAGGACGAATGACACCGACAGAAAATGTTATACGTCCTTGTCAAGGCTACTTAATAAAATATACGTTCTATAAAAGAAGCAATTAACCTGCAACCATTTTAGTGACATCATTACCCTTCATTTTCAAATCTTGAAGAACTAACACATGCATCAATCACAGTTACACGAAAATCAACTGAAAAACTCGAACCTAAACACGTTGGGACTGCTCCTTCAAAAGACCCCGACGATGCACACGTTATTGACGAGTTTGCCTGGAGATCAAATCCATCTCCACAGTCAAAATTACAAACAGTGCTGTAATTTACATATTCTCCAGAGATGCACGATGAAGAGAGGAGCGGATATGTGAAGTCTGAGACAAGGCAGGTGATCACTTTGAATAAGAATCATTTGCACGAAAAGAGCTGATTAGTATTTATAAAGAGATGTGTAAGACTGTTTTCCAATTTGATTTTTTACTTGCATAATTTTGTTTTACTTGCATCAATACGCAGTGGCTATCCTGAAATTTATACCAAACGTGAAACATAATTTTTTTTTGAAAAATGATACAACTAACCTTGCAAATTGCAGTTTAGATTATAGACACTACACTGTATAACATTGCGGAAGCACAATTTATAAAAATGGCATACTTTGTCCTCTAACATTTATGATATAGTGTTTGAATGGACAAATAAACACCATAGAATACAACATTTTAGATAGTTATGCTGTCAATGTCAAATTGTGTACGGATGAAAATCTTCATATGAATTTTTGTCAGCTGACGAAAATTCATGAACACAGCATTTTATGGGGGAAACCCGGAATGGTCGCTCATAAATGTCACTTCTAAAAGCACTTGATCAGCGTTTCAAACTGCATTTTTTCAGGAGTTCATTTTTAGACCTTACTAACATGGGGAATCATGTAGCTCATATTTTCAAACTGGAAACATTGGTTAATGAAGAAGAGGGGCCCATTATTCGATTTGCCTCTCCTGGACCAAAGCCTGTCAATATGTGTTTTGAAACTTATGAAAACGCGTCAGTAAATTGCATAGAGGATATAATCTTAACAGCTTTCTAGAACACCGATTTACATATCTTTCTACATGCAAGCATTAGGTAGCTTGAATATCAAAGTCTGACGATATATTAACTGGACCATAACAATGCCAAATAGTGTCCTTAATATGCCGAAGTCACAGATCTGCAACAAATAATACACACGAAGTCCATAGAGGTTTCAATCCTCTGGCATGTTAAGAGTTATTACATGGATATCAATTGAAACGTTGTACCAGTCACCGCCAGTGTCGAGAAATATTATGAGCAAGCCTGTCATAATTGTAGGTGTATTGTGCAGATTTTGAGCTTTGGGTGATCGCCTGAAGCGGCGGCACAGCGGCGATACAGTAAACAAACTTGAATTCACACACATGACTGCTCAGTATGAATATAAACTTATTCATCCGCATATTTAAGCTGCCTAGATGTGTAATATAGAAAATCTACGGGAACATATATTGTGTAAAACTGGCTCAACGTCATATTTCCACGATAGGTAGATCCAAACAACCATGACTTGAATAACATAGGAATACAACTGTCTTTTAAAGGCACTATTCAACAATGCTTCCGTATTTAAAAATGGGCAATATGATTGATGCTACTATTCATTTCAGATTAAGTCTAAAGAAGAAACGCTAAAAACTTGCATGAAAAACCGATCATTAAGTGTTTAAAAAAGTGCAAAATCAGTGAACGATAATTCTATTTCCCCCAATCAGCCAATAGACTGATGTGTCATATAATTTTTGCCCAAGGATATTACTGCATGCCTGTGCTAGTGACGGCATAAATGTCTAAAGTTATGTGTGTATGGTGTTTGTTTGCCTAAAGACTGGCGTATACCATACTGTCAACATTAATTCCAGACTGTTTCCTGAGATGAGCATTATAAGTTGTCAAAATATTGTATAGAAAATGCCACTCTTTAAGAGCATCTTTTACTTATACCTTCAGGAACTTAAAGGCAGGGCATCTCTTTTGCATGCCTAAAAATTAACATTGTGTTAATACAATGGCAATTAGAAGAAAAATGCCATTTGGGAACCTTTAGCAAAATATAAGAGCTAGAAACTCAGTTTTAGTGGAATTATAGTGACCGTTAGACTCTAATTTGATTTTTTTTCTCGCGAGAGAAAAATTCTAAAACTAAACGGTTATTGTTTTTCTTTTGCATTTTTCAAATTTTAGGTAATAACTGACCCCAGATTTCACAGACATGTCCTTCATCAATAGCCTAAGGGCATGTGTTATCTTTTTCTGGTCTGTGGGGATGTTTGAAAATGAGATCCACTGCCTTTACGTCTGAAAAAGAAACCCTGAAAACTTGCATGACAAAGCGACCATTTTGTGTTTTGGACCTTATCACAGTTTTTTAAAAAGTGCAAAATCAATTAGCGACAATTCTATTTTCCCCAAAAGACTGATGTGTCATATTTTTTGTCCAAACGATATTACTTAATGACTGTGCTAGCGACAGCAACTGACGACAGTTATGTGTACTATATGGTTTTTATTTGCCTAAAGACTGGCGTATACTGTCAATCATTAATTCTCTTTCCTGAGATGAGCATCATAAGGTGTCAAAATATTGTATAGAAAACATCTTAACAGTCACTCTTTAAGACCATCTTTTACTTATACCTCCAGGTACTTACCTCAGGACCTATTTGGATATGTGAAATGGCACCTTAAAGGCCCACTGTCATGACAAAATGGAACGCCCTCTTTTGACTTAGATTATAAGAATGGAGCACTAATGATATCCATAATGCAACGGAAACAGTCATGACGGTGTGGTAAAATACATGTGTTTCCCCCCTAGACTATAACACTGCATAAGTCCATATTCGTGACTATGTTCCAGTATTTCCAACACTAGTTTGCAACCTCTCCGTAGTTGAATTGACGCTTGACAGTGGGCCTTTAATTGATGTCAGGGGTTGCAAAGAGTGTCAGATGGCGCCATAATATGTGCTTTCCGATACATTGGTCACCTTGACACAAAGTGTCTTTATATTTGTAGAGGACCAGCTTGTAGGTCCCGTGACCAAAATCTGGGAACAAAGGTTTGAAAGTGGTTTTGGGTTCCCTGATGGATTCTGAACATTTTTGACTTGGGCTGGCCGCTTCGAACTTCCGGGCATTTTGGGTAGGGGTCAATTAAAGTTCACACAGGGGTCAAAAATCCAAGTTGCCTAAATTGTGTCAACATGCATATCAAATTACTCGTCTACTCACAAGAATTCCAAAAATGTATACTTTGTTATGTATCTGATGTCAAATGAGGGCGCTACAGCCCAAAATATGAAAAGGTCAACGCACTTTTGCTGTCGGGTCAAAACCTTACTTTGACCAATTTTGATGATTCTGGTGTCTAATCATATGTTTTCCAACATGAGAAATACAATTATGTACTTTTTAAATGGAAAAATTGGATTCTTAACGTTGAAATTCAAAAATTGGCACGCCACAATAAGTCTATGTAGCAATATGCCATATATTATCATATGACATATGACGTTATTTATGCTTTAAATTTCAAGGTTAAGATTCAATCTTTTTAGTTAAAAAGTACATAGTTGAATTTCTAATGCTGGAAAACATATAATTAGACACCAGAATCATCAAAATTGGTCAAGGAACCATTTTGACCCGACATCGAAAGTGCATTGACCTTTTCATATTTTGGGCTGTAGCGCCCTCATTTGACATCGGATGCATAAGAAAGTATACATTTTTGGAATCCTTGTGAGTAGACGAGTGATTTGATATGTATGTTGACACTATTTAGACAATTTTGATTTTTGACCCCTGTGTGAACTTTAATTGACCCCTACCCAAAATGCCCGAAAATGTTTGAAGCGGCCAGCTCAAGTCAGAAATGTTCAAACTCCATCAGGGAACCCGCAACCACTTTCAAACCTTTGTTCCCAGACTTTGGTCACGGGACCTACAGGCTGGTCCTCTACTATATGTACACTTTTGAGGTGTCAAGTTTGAGGCCGTAGTATTTCAGACAAATTAATTTACACCCTTATTTTTCAATAATAACACCTTCAGGTGCTTACCCCAGGGCCCATTTTGGTCGCGTAGAATGACACCTTGTGACCCTGGCACTCCTACCTGGTGTCGAATGGAGTGTCGACGCAAAAATTGCACCTATTGCAGCCAATACAAAACTTCACTCTTGTCATAGAAGACTTTACAAACTCAAATGACAATCGAAATGAGCATCTAAGATGTCAAGAGTAACGAAATTGGTGAAGTGTGTGAAGAAAAATGTGGCAAACAGTAAAGGCGCGAATGTCTCGTGCATGTTTTCAGTGTAGGCAGATGCAAAAGTTTGACAATTTTGTAAATGGGGCAGTTGTCTTCCAGTGTTATCCACTGTCATAAACATGAACTTATAAACCTTGCACGCTACATTAATC
>JZLH01S0631858.1:835-19341 GCA_001188425.1 Eucidaris tribuloides | reverse complement strand
ACATGTATTGATAAAATTAATAATTACCTTAAAATTATTCGAAGCTATTTGTGAAAAATAGATTTTATGATTCATCGTTAATTATTTCGTGAAAAAAAACAAATATTAAAGAGTCTATTGTCTAAATTTAAACAAATAAAGTGTTATACTAATTGATTTCATGAAAACATGTTTAACACATTTATAATGCGAATATTATAGACATGTATGTTCTATTGCATGTTATTATAGTTATAAATACTAAGGTTCAAGCTTTAAAAAATCAGAAATTACACACGTAAACTGAATTTGTTTTGTTGAATCTACAGGTACCTCTGAAACCCATCATTAATCTGTTCCGAATAAATCCTCTGGAAAAAAAAATCAAATTTGAATTAAAAAAAGAAAACTTTTGGAGTTTTGCATTTTTAGTCCAAAAAACTGAGATTTAAAAACCTATATTTTAACACAAATAGAAATAATGACATTCGCTTACACACACACACACACACACACACACACACACACACACACACACACACACACACACACACACACACACACAAACACACACACACACACACATTTAGGTGTATTTTCGGGACGTCAACTAATCAAACCTTAATTAACTACTGAAGTAATCGTTTATAACCCATAAAGTAGCTATATTCTTAAAGCTTACACCTTACTTATGTTTTTAATCTAAAAATTACACACAAAAAATGATTTTTTAACCCAACTGGCGACCAAGATAATTGGTTAGACTGACGCGGAAAATGATCTGTCGGAGATACACACGAAAAAGGGTCGGTTGCATTTCAGAATTGGGGTAATTCTTCGCAGTTTGACTCTGACCCAAGTAGACATGTTTTATTTTTTGGAGTCAATGTAATCCGACCACTTTAGCACTATAATATTTTACACTAAATATAATAGTTATTATTTTTTGAGGTCTTTCTCAATGAACACATCTAATTTTAAAATTTCCAGCCATCAAGTAGACGTTCAACATTCAAAAGAACACTGTAACATTATTGTTAGTCTGTGTACATTGTCTTAATTGGGATTCATAAATTATAATGATAAGCATCACTGTAGTTTATGATACAACTATCATTTTGTGTGTAATATTTTTGTGTACCTTGCATTTTACCTTTTATTTGACCGTTATAACGGGAAGTAGGTGGAATTTAATTAAGAACAATACAAAACGTATAGTTTAACACTTTGGGTGCTGGGCTAAAAATCCAGGTGTGCTAACCAGGGACTGGATTGTTTCGGACTAATGTGTATAACCTTTCCAAATTGTACGATTTTCTGTAAAATCGCAAATGCTATCAAGACAATACATTTTAACTCATTTATATGGTTCATTGTGTATTCATATTACGATAAATGTCATTGGTAGGAACTTCAGTGACATTTGTCATTCGAATTAAAAGATATGGATCCGATTGTTTTCTCGGCGAACAGGTTCGCCGATAGTACCTGAGTGAAGTCAACCCTGGGCGAACAGGTTCGCCGATAGCACTCAAAGTGTTAAAGTCAAACGATTAAAATTCTTTCCATTTCTACGTCGCTCGTTGTTGTTGTTGTTGTTGATTTTACGGCGCATGTCAATCAATGTCCGATTATTTACGCCGCTATATATCAGAAATTTCACCCCTCTATTAAATTCCGTAACAAAAATGATAACTATAGATCGTTTAAACGGGTTAAACATGTATTTAATAATCGCATTTATTACCTCTGACGGCCTAATGGTTTAGCCTATGCATTCGATTTTGGCCTTCCAGGCTGCGAAACCGTGCTGAAATGATTAAGCCCCTTTTCACTACCATCTTTCTAGATGTGAATACATTTTAAAGTACTGCACAAATTATGTCATATGTAAGCGTTCCGAAAACTGCAAGTTTTCAGAATTAGACAAATCATTGTCTCTCGCACTTTAGCAGTTTCACTGTATGAATTGCATTCCACGTGTTTCATATTTTTCTTGCGAGGTCTCAGGAAAACGTTTCCTGGCAATTTCTTGTACATTTAACCTATTTTACCTTTTCCTATTGTACTCTTAGTTCGCCTGGTTGGAGGAAGAGACGAACGGGAAGGCAAAGTTGAGGTTTTCTACCAAGGAAATTGGGGAAACGTCTGTGATGATTACTGGGATATGAGCGACGGCAAAGTTGTGTGTGGGATGTTGGGTCACGGCCCACCGATATTTGTTTATCATAATTTGGGAGAAACCGGAGACATAATCCTGGATAACGTTGAATGCTCGGGATAGGAAGTCAACATTGCTGACTGTACCCATAACGGTTATGGTGTAGAAGACTGTGGACATGCCGAAAGTGCTGGAGTAACTTGCAGCGTAGGAGGTAAGGCAGTTTGTTAATTGATCTTCGTCCGATATGAAGTGAGAGCAAAGATTCCAGGGCTATATGCTGAAGTTGAAATTTTCTATCAAACCCTTCATTGTACATGTACAACAGAAATATTTAGGGAGAATGCAGTCGATACTATGGCGTATGCAGATACACGTTTGAATCTTTTTGGTTGTTACAATGTAACATTGAGACTTTTGAGATGTGAGTGAATAGAAGCGTATAACGAATATCATGGACTGAACACAAAATAACCAAAGAGATCGCATAGATGATTAAAGGACACCGCACACTACACGATTTTTCAGTCGCACGACTGCCGACTTTGGATCCGAAATAAAAAAAGCTCTTATATTTCGTACACGCTGATTTATTTCAGATCCAAAGT
Organism: Eucidaris tribuloides; assembly: GCA_001188425.1. NCBI lineage: Eukaryota > Metazoa > Echinodermata > Echinoidea > Cidaroida > Cidaridae > Eucidaris > Eucidaris tribuloides. The sequence goes on along the minus strand of JZLH01S0631858.1, from coordinate 16,593 downwards.
CGGCAGTCGTGCGACCGAAAATCGTGTAGTGTGAAGTGGCCTTAAGACTGACAAATCGACCGATGGACACAGGCGTAAAAAGAAAATATTAATATTTCAGACATATTTCGAGCAAAACTCGATTTACAAATATGACCGGTCACCATGATACCATGATAAAGTCGCACAACCTAAAGGTAAGGATAGTGCCAAATATCGTCATAATGACATAAAGTACAAGTGTTTTAAAAAATCGACAGTTTTGTGAACTTCACATTTTGCAAAAGTTTTAATATTTATATTTTTCTCAAAAGTATTATTTTGTCTATATATATGTTTCATAAATTGTGCGACTTTATCAGGGAATAGTGATGACGGGTCACAAATGATAAAAATTTGCACCATAGGACAGTGTTATAGTATTGGTCTCTATTCCAGGCCTTGGCTATTTCGTCGGCGTTCATCCAAACCGTCATATCGCTATACGACAGTTTGATTGACCGCGTCTCGAGCGAACGCGTTCAAACCGAACTGTCGTACGTCACGTGTATTATGAATGATGGATACGACAGTTTGGTTGAACGCGTTCGCTCGAGGCGCGGTCAATCAAACTGTCGTATAGCGATACGACGGTTTGGATGAACGCCGACGATTTGTTCCGACACTGTGACTAGACCAGTCAGACCAATACTGTTTCATAACACATTTAACATGTTTTCATGTTTTCATACCATAACAAAGTATTACCTAAATCCTTTAACTCTATTTTCCAGCAAAATGTTAATATACACAATTATGGTCATAAATCCTCTTCACGAATGAGCTTAGTCTGTAGGGGACCATTATTATAGAATGATTTACCTGATCATATTAAAACGTGCAAGTCTTTACAAACTTTAAGAAGAACCTGAAAAATTATTTGATAAACGCAATTGTATCTTAAGTCAAATATGTGTGTGTAGATATTCACAAGACACCACTTTCATTAATTGATTAATTGTACCTTGGGTAATTAATGTTGTAAATAATGCTTGACTTGTTTCTGTTCATTTTGTAGACCTTAGTAATTCTAACTTCTTCTGGGACCATGTTTATAAGTTAAAATTTTAATTTTAATTTTTGTGGACTCTAAATAGAAATTAGTATCATTTCTAGGTTTCTGAGAGGGGTATTTTAGAGAGACTTACTGACGAATATTAGCATAACATGTATAAGCGGTATGAAGTGCAATGGGAAATGCGCTGTGTGTTTTCTGTTTCGTCATTAGTTGTAAGGGTGTCAGCATACAATGCTAATACATACGTATGTCATCGATCATTTTCAAAACACAACACACACATACACACAAACACACATCACCCAATTCCACATACACACACAAACACACGCACAAAAACACACAAACACACACAAATACACACACAGAGACACACACATAGGCACAAACAAAAAACGCACACACACAAACACAAACACAGACATAGAGACACACACACAACACACACACACACACACACACACACACACACACACACACACACACACACACACACACACACACACACACACACACATTTTGCAAGCAATCGGTAAAGTCTTTTTTCCCAAAACAACGAATTTTTAAATGATGACCAGTATGTCATATTTATTTACAAAACTTTTTAAAACAAGTTATATTCTGTGTAAGTGCTTTGCAAGTGCAATCTGTCATATTTTAAACGAAATCAAACAGCAACTGATTATAAAAAGAAAACAGTAAACCGATAGTCAAGTATATTTTCTTACTTGATCCTCACTCAATCCCAGCACCTTTAATATTTGATGAACATATTGAAATTGCTACTTTTTTGTAAACTTACAGAAAAAATAATTATGTAAAATTGAAGTATTTAAATCCGTCATGTTTTCAATTAAACATCTTTGCTTGATTCGCAATAAAATATATACCTATCCTTCAACTGTAGCTTTTTAATTTACGTATGAAAATAAATGTGCACATAAGCAATACTGTTTGTGCATCAGATTGTGTTATACATTACACATACCACCATTACTTCACCTTTCATATTTTTCTTATATAATGTAAGTGTCCTAATTGGTGAAAACTATTGTTAGCTGATAATAATTACAAAGAAGGACGGACGGAGTCATTTTAACCCTTAACATGTATCATGTTTCTTTTTTTTTGGTGGCGGGGCAAATATAGGAATTTAATGTGTTTTTGATTATCATGTTATTGGATAGCAGAAAGTCAACCCGAGTCTCCAAAAAACGAAATACTGAAAACAATCATCGTTCATTATATTTTTCATGCATGAAATTTATCTAGATTTATATCTCCTAATATTTAATATGTAGGTGTTTGCTACATTTCTTCAGTTCACTTGTTTCTGTCTTGATTGTAAATATATTTTAAATCTAGTATCCATGCAACCAACTTTATCTCCATTTTTTTCGTGGGGGGGGGGGGGGGCAACCCACGCCAACGCCCCCCCCCACCGTAAAACCGCGCCTTGGTTATGGAATCGCTGCCGTGGTCTCTATTATGTCGTCCACACTGCCGAACGCCGTGGTCTCTATTTTGTTGTTGACTCTGCGTGTGGCGTAGTCCCGTTTTATGTCCTTTTCAATGGTACCGCAATCGGTGGGTTTTTTAGGGATGGAATTGCCAGCAGGGGAAGGTCTGGGTTCGGGACGAACAGTAGCTTTCGGTCGACAACAATTTGAGCAGGTTAGACCCCATTGCTTTCGTATGATGGGTTTACGTACGCAGTACAAGAGAAAGACAAAGAATCCTTGAAGCGAGTTGAAGACGATGAACAAAGCGTGTACCGCCTCGTTGGCGGCTTGGACGAGGGTGAGATACCCGGTGATCCAAGTCAAACCAAGCAAGAGGAGGATGCAGATCGCGGTTTGGACACGCTCGATTGACTCTTTGCGGTCAGTCGAGACGTATTTCTTGACTCTGCCGGCGACTTTAGCGGAGAGCGCCAACTGCCGAATCACTAAGACAAAGATGACCACGTTGATTGCCAGTACGACCGCCATCGGAATCAGAAATCCGCCAATTAATGGCCACTTCGTGATGTAACAGCTGATACGCAAGCAGAATTCAAAGAATAAAATAATTCTTATCAGACAATTACAAAACTAATTAGCGGAAAAGGGAACAATGACATTACATAATGCGAACTTGGCTTCCAAAAATTGCTAAAATTGTGGCTTGCTTCAAAGTAATTTTGTCCACCTGAGAATTCAAAAATGTGAAAATGTGACCCAAATTTCTTGAATTCTGAAGTGAGTATTGGCCCTTTTAACACAAATAATAGTTCTGGTACCAATACTGGTTCATATGCAATTTTTAAAATATTGCATAATCTTAGTATCAACGTTATTTATCAGCTATTACGAGTGCGTTTACGTTTGCAAGCATTACTAGTCGAATTGATGCACTTGACCTGTAAAATGACTCCATACCCTCATTCAATCAGGTGTAGGCCAGCAGTGATCATCACACATACATTTTGAAAGACACCCCTACCTAGGTGTAATTTGTTAAACCCATCTCTGGAATAATTTCCACTATTGGACAACTAATTCGAGCCCACAACGGGACCTCTTATAATATCAGCCCCTATTTCAACTTTCTCGTATATTCAGACTGAATTCTAAAAAAAGTACCTCCTATTTCAGCATTTCTAAATTTCACAAGAGAACCCTACACAAAAAACGACCACCTTACCCAGGAAAAGTGGTACACGCGTGCCACCAAACTGGCCCAGGAAGTAAGGGGCCGCGAAAAAGACCACAGGGGTATATTAATGTATTTGTTTGAAATATATATTAGTTTGTTGCACATTAGATATTAACTCCCTTAATAAGTCCATTTATAAGGTGGGTGCTGCATGCGAAGTTACCTGCGCGCGCGTGTGTGTGTGTCCATGTGCGTACAAGCGCGCGCGCGGGTGTGTGTGTGCGTGTGAGCATGTGCGTGTCTTTGTGACTGTTTGTCGGTCTGTGTGTCCGTGTGTATACGTATAAAAGTGTTGTGCAATACTTACAAGTCTCCAACGGCATAATTTTCTCTTGCAATTGATCCAGTAATGATGACAGTAAACGCAGGTAATCCTGTCAAACGAAGATCGAATGGAATGCAAAAGTAAGAATAATGTCAGATGTTCCTCTCGCAAACTTTTAACATACAATATTTTGCGTACAAAGCGCGCCACAATATAAAAAAAAGTTTATGTTCAGAAGTAATATTCTTATGTTAAGTTTAATGGTTTTGTAGTTCTTTACACAACATTCGGAACCAGTTCTATTTCTGCATTACGTCTTACTAATTTTTCAAGTTGTCCAAATAATCCTAACCGTAACCCTAAACGTAGCCCCCAATATTTTTACGGGAAAGCGACTGTCTCCAGCAGCCCCACCCGATCGACGTCTTTGTCACCACTCCGTAACAAAAACAAACAAACAAACAATACAAAACAAAACAAAAGAAAAACAAGGATAGTCACATTAAATGACTCGAAAGAATTAAAACAAAACAGAGTTATTGAACATTAACAAGTTATTTACTCACCCCAAGCTATGATCCCAGCTTTTAGCATGAAATTTGGAACAGACTGGAAGACGCAAACTACCTTGAGATATGTGTTGACGCCCTCAACGCCCATCCAGGCAATTGACGAAAAGGCGAAAAAGTGAATGAGACCAGCAAGAAATCCACAAGCACCATACCTTGTTTCAGCAACGCCATGGCGTGTGTCGAGTGCAATCATGATCACGAATGAAACGTAAAGGCAGAGAAGGGTGCCAGACAGACATAAGAAAATCTGATGCGATTGTCGCTTACGGAGATTCCTGGGTACAACATAAAAATAGGTGATCAAGATCTTTGGAAGACCGCACGCGACAAATTTAAGAAACTATCAGATAACAAAGATGAAGCTAATTTGATAAAGAAGTCCTGTGTCATAATGCATTTAATCAAGTTCGCCGGCTGGCTACAACGGCTAAAGAAGATAACATAATAAAACTAGAATTCTCACCACACAACTGGGACTGAGGAGTGGACATATTCGTTGCTTGTCCTTTAAACATTATCAGTAGGCATTTATTCATTTAATTTTATCTTGGGCCTATTACATTTACAGGTACACAAAACTCCTGCTTGGCTGCCCAAAGACTTTAGTGCGCACCGACAACTATATTGGGTCATGTATTATTCAGTAAGGCAACAGCTATACAACGCCATAGAAGGGGCTAGCGGCTGAGAATGTCGATATTGTTGGAATGGCCATGAAATCGGGCTTTAACCATTCTCCTTTCGATGAAGTATGTGTGTTCTTTAACGTACTGAGATGTTTCTGTCTCGGCACTGGACCTCCGGCTTTGCGTCTTTTCCGTAGGGCGAGGTTCTGAGGATAAGGTACCTAACTCAAGGACATAACTGTAATGAAGTGGACTCGAACCAGAGATCTCTAGATCGGGAACCCACTTAAAACATCGAATGCCACACATAGGCTTACACCTCAATGAATGTTCACCTGTGGAATTTTTCTGTGGATTTTGCAGTTAATATGAAACTGTTTATACTGTGATCATTTTGAACTGATTTTCTATTTTTGACAAAATAGAAATAAATGAAAGAAAAATAAAAACACATGATTCCATACCTTCAACTGTATGCGTACATCACATGGTCATTACATGATATCATCATTCATAGCTTAGAACTGAACATGATATAGATTACTGTTTAAAATTGTTATTATATACAGTGTGTCCCAGAAAAAGGGAAACCGGATTTCATGGCAAAGTTATTCCATCATAATGAATAATTTCCTCAATAAATTAGGTATGATTGTAAAGCTCTGTTCCTCTTCTTTCATTTGATACATAACTTATAATTCATCGTTCACGCATTATTGAATTAAAACAATAGATATTGGTGCTACCAATATTTCATTTGCACGCGCATGTTCCATTTTTAAGTGCATTTTAATGGTAGCAAATGTACTTGTTTTTGAGAAACAAAAGCATGGCATAAAAATTCACAATTTCTTCTTTTATCTGACACCTCGTGCTTAAAAAATGAATAATGTATGCCGGAGAACAAGTTAAATTAAAACATGCCTGTTTTAGCCGTGATTTTTAGAATGATACAAATTGAGCTATTAGCGATAATCATAAGCAAACTAACAAAAAGGGTTCACGCACGGCTGACTTCACACAATATCTTGCTCGGGGCACAACAATAGGCTCCGAATCATGTTCGCAGGGTAACTTCTTGGTTGCTGGCTGCCAAATCCAGAAAACAGGCTTAATGAATGCATTTTGGAACATTTCTGAAAACAAGCATCTTTTCAAATTGTCTTTTCTTACGCCTGCATCACTCATTTTTCACAAATGTGGTATCATATGAAAGAAGATAAAACAGGATTTTTAATAATGTCCTTTGATATTGAAAATATTCTGAATGCATCCAAGGATGAGAGTTTGAATTTCACATTTGCGCGTGCAAATGATTTTATACCTGTCTCCCTTCTGATTATATTTGCTCAGTCATGCGTTAATGGAAATCTCTGAGACTGGTATCAGATTAAAGAAGAGAAAATAAGCTTTCCAACTATGTGCGATTTTCTTGTCATATTTGTTATTAATATATAAAAATATCTTCATCAATCTCGGTTTCCTTTTTTCTGGGACACACTGTATATATTATAGTATATCATCTATATATATATTCTTACTTGTTACAGAGATAAGTCGCCATCGTCACAATCAAACTAACGATGGAGAAGCTGCAGCCTATGTAGCTAAGGATCCTAAAGGCTGGTTGGGATGGGGTCTCGGCATGAATATCCTGTGAAAAATATTCAAGAGAGTACACAGGTAACCGTCATTAAAAGCACGCAATTCCTCTCTGCATGCTGCATAGACTGACAAACATATGCATTGCATTATATTGTTCATAGTTTATTCGCAACCTGTACCGATGTTTTGTTTTCTTCCAGCATAAACCGTGGATTACGCCAGAAATCAAATCTCTGATCAAACAACGCCAGGATGCATTTGCACGAAACAAATCAGTACGCTGGCGGCAACTAAGAAATAAAATATCACGAAATACTGCGAAGGCAAAAAAGACGTTCTACATCGACCGTGTACAAACGATGAAACAAACAAACCCATCTCAATGGCACAAAAGTATCAAATCAATGACCGGAAGTAAACCCAACCCTCCCTACCCATAGAGGTAGATGACATTCCCCAATCTGACTATGCTGGAATGGCAGGGCGAATAAACGATTTTTTCATTGGGTATAGTCCAAAGATATTGAACAGCTGGATACGCACGGCTCCCATTATTTCTACCAGCCCACAAACCTCTCGCACTCATTCAGCCATGGCAGGTTACAAAGAACTCCGAAGTTATAAACCGCGCAAAAGCGCCCAGGTCGGATGGCATCCCGAAAACATTATTGCAGAGGTTTGCTTACGGAATTGTGCACTCCCTTGACAGAAATTTTTAATGCCTCATTCCAGCCAGACCACCGCTACCTAAGTGTTGAAACGCGCAATTATCGTCCCTGATCCCCAAAACTTCGAGGCCCACGATCGACGGATCTCCGACCCGTATCGTTAACGGACCATTTTCTCCAAAATTTTATCGAGAAGTTATCGGCCCAATGGGATGATGAGTGATAATGAATGCCCTGTAATCAACACGTCCAGTTTGGAAATAGCTGAAAGGATACTCTACCGCCCTCACTATTCATCGATATTTTTTGAACGCGATCTACCGCCAAAACGCCGACAGAACCGAAGTCGTGTCAACGGCTTATTGCTACCGATTCAAGGAAGCGGACCTTCGGAACAGAATCGACACTATATCGCGGATAGTGAAATTGCTCGATATGGAATGCCCCACCCTCAGCCGTTTGCCTTGGATAAAGCAGTTTTCTGTCGGACCGTTGAGCAATGTGCTGGAAATACAGTCAAACTCAATCTGAATGGATGATGAACAGTAAACAGCGGGCCCCAAGGAAACGGCGCGCTCGCGCCCACTCATATTTTTGTGGTGTATTGATCAACGATGTCGTGCAGCAACAGCGATCATCCTTGCTGGAAATACGTTGACGGACTTATCTTCTACTAGAACTGCAGAAAAGTGAATGAGCACGATTCGAACATTCAAAAGAGTGTAAACGAACTTGAATTCTGGACACAACAAAATAACATGAAACTGAACCCGAAAAAGTGCATTGTAATGAACATTAATTCTATGCGCACGGAAATAATGGCACCGAAAGTAAAAATTGACAACCACGAACTGAGCGAAGTGACTGTTGCAAAGTTACTTGGTGTACTGGTACAAAACGACTTAAAATGGTCTAGTCAAGTAAATGAAATTGTCAAGCGGGCAAGCATGAGGCTACACATGCTCCGAATCCTGAAAGGATTCAGCTCCCGGTCAATGACCTGATTTCTGTATATTGTTTGTATGTACGACCCGTCACAGAGTATTGCGCACCTGTCTGGCATTCTAGATTGACAGTGAACCAAAAAGTTCAGATTGAACGAATTCAAAAACGAGCATGCCGCCTTATGCTTGGGCCGCAGTACTGTAACTATGAACAGGCTCTAGAAATTCTAGGCCTTCCAACACTGGAACAAAGGCGAGAAAAGTTGTCACTAAAACTGGGCAGGGGACTGATGCATCCATCATCTCCCTTTAACCATTGGCTGCCACCCTCGCGATTGGATGAAAACCGTCGTGCATTGCGTAGCAGCCATTCCTACACAGAAGTCTTTTGTAGAACGGAACGCTACAAAAGGAGCGCTCTTCCCTATCTAATTAGGCTGTTAAATGCTAACGCATGAATCTGTCGTCTCACCACACTGTTTGGGACATAACATACATTTCAATCAACCTTTAAATGTTAAATTTTGCACCCATTAAGTGGAACCATACTCAGTCTTGTTTTTATTATGTGATATATCTGAAATATGACTTTAAAGTCATTTTTTTTTAATTTATATGTTTTCAACGAAATAGTAAAAATTCATCGTTTATTCTGTGTGGGAGTGGTTGCTGCGCAATGATACTCAAATATCAAAACAATACTTGATTAAATATAATAACATATAATACACATATTTGTTAACTATACTCCTTGTGCAATATAATTTCCTGAATTAACTGCCGTATGATGTGGAATATAGTTTAGTTTTGCAATGCCTTTTCGCAATATGACGTTTTAATGTATTTTAAATTTGTTCTGTATTTTTAATGGATGTATTTTATAATTGTATTTAAAATACATCTTGAATAATAATCCATAAATTCAATCATGTACCTCAATCAAATTTTCACTTGATGTATGGGAACTGCCAGACCAGTGTGTTTGTTTATCCTATCTTTTCAGAATTATTTCCTATGTCCTTCTTAGATTCAAATTCAAATTAAAACAATAAAAAAAAACATGTACACATAATATATACGCACACCGGTCTGGTAGCTCCCTCACTAATTTGTCTTCTTTCATCCACATTATTAAGCAATATATGATTGTGATAATTGAGACCTTGTAAGAATTTAGATATCATATACACAATTTCTTTTGATTTATATGTCAGACTGAAACAAACAATAACTTTACAAATTCAAATATTCTAAGGAATTCATATCTCATTATGCAAAGCCAAATGTTATATTTCAATAATTGTATATTTTATGTATTTATGTATATTTAATGTAATTGTTGTACAATTCAGCCTCTGGCTGCAATGCAATGAACAATAAACCATGAATAATAATAATAAAAAAATAAACTCTCTGTTAAACTATATGTTCCGACTTTCCGGTTGTTTTAATGGGAAAGTGGCCTGATGAATAAGACTAGCGATGACAACTACACCCTGTGAATGTTATGCCACATGATAAGTAGCCTTTTGACATGGCCCTCTCGCTGTTATGAGCAAGCGAAGCGAGCCAGCCGAGCGCGGCAGCGCGAGGGCCTTTTGAGATCTGCTTGGCATCTGAAAAGTAATTATTATTCATGACCACAGGAACGACCGATCTCTGTTCGAATGAACCAATGAAATTGCGCACTACGATCCCCTGTCTTGGCCTTGTCAACTATTTGGTGGGTTGAAAGAAATTCCTTCAGTGTTGATTACTACAATACATATACCATCAAACACCAAATTAGTACACGTTCATTGTTTGAACAAAGTATTTGAAGCAGGCGCGCCGGAACACTTTTAGTTTTGGGGGGGGGGGGCAAAATCTCGATGGGGGCACATTAATGTGACAGTATGAGTTCCTCGGCGAGGGAGCGAAGCAACCAAGCGGGGGGCAGGGGAGGGTACTGGCATGCACGTTTTTAGAGCTCTACGGAAACATGCGAGGGAATGCAGCGACTGAACGGGGGAGGGTGTGGGAGGGGGATACCCCCTCCCACGGTAGAAACTTTTTGAAAATACGCATAGAGAAGACGCGATTCTAGGCATGGTAAATGCATATTTTAAAGGTATACCTTCTGAAAATTATTAGGGATAATCATTGTAGTCAGTTTTTTTTAAAGATGAGAGGAAGTAGGCATATGTGAAAAACTGTAATTGGGTAGTCATACTTCCGAGGAAACGAAGCGACCTGGGATGTGAGGGGATACCCCCTCCCACGATTGGAACTTTTTGAAAATACGCATAGAAAAGACGTGATTCTATGCATGGTAATAAAGGTATATTTATAAAGATAATTGGGGATTGTGTAGTCAGGTTTTCAAAAAGACGTACAGGAAGTATGTGACAAACTGTAATTTAGTAGACATACTAGGGTGGTATCCCTCCCACAGGATCTTTTTGAAAATAAGCATAGCAAAGACGATTATTCTAGGCATGGTAAATACATATTTTCACAGAAGATTGGGTAGACATATACTTGCGAGAGAGCGAATCAACGGAGCGGGGAAGGGCGTGGGAGGGGGATACCCCCCTCCCACGGCAGGAAATATTTTGTAAAATAGACATGGAAAAGACGTGATTCTCAGGCATGGTAAACACATATCTTTTTGCCATTTTTGATTTGGAACTTTACTTTCCTGGGCATTTTGCAACAAATCTACACAATTCGAAAAAAACACATATTCAAAGGTATATTTATAACATAGGGACTTTTCGTAAAGATATGGAGTATAGACAGATTGCAATTATACAAGCATTTAAACCAACAAATTTCACTATGGAAATAAAACATACAACTTAATGAAAAACTATTTATTTTACTCAAGTACGATCAAGCCGAGCGAGCGCTTCACAATGTGAATTTTTCACGTCTGATCACTAAATTTGTCTATTGACCGCTATAATTAAATAACAGCAATGACATTCTTTCATCGCAATATCTTTCACGAAAGCATTCATCTGTAATTAAACATCTTATATGCGCGAGACGACCCGACGAGAGTGCCGAGATCAGCGTATATCTTGTCATTTCTCAGTGAACGTAAAGCGACATTGGTTATGCACACAGTGAATGTTCACTTATTAGGCCATACTGTATTATTCCTCAAGCACTAGAGATATTCATTTTCATTAGTGCGGCCAATCCATTGCCATTTCGTTTTAAGTCCTGAAATGTGATTTTCATTGAACAAGACTTAAACTGACCGCATTGTTCGACGCAATGAGAAAAGCTGAATAGTTCTTATATCGCTAGAACTTTATAATAGAACCAAAGGGGGAGGAGACTGGAAGAGGTTTACTAACAGGTATGATTACGGAGGGCACCCCGCTTCGAAGGACGAAGAGGCCACGATAATCACTCAAATTTACTCTACCGAAGTCGTAAGTTGTCCCCGTCAGGCCCGGAGAAAATTTTCGCATTTTTCAGTATGAACTTGACAATTTTATACAAGAAAAAGCCTTTATTGCTCACGTTAGGTTAGTCTTTAATACTGTACTTGATTACTCATATTTTTGTTACCTTTCAGGGGGCACCTTGGGGGGCAAAACTCGTTTGCCCCCCCCCAAAGTTTTATTGGGGGGGGGGGCAAGTGCCCCCTCTGCCCCCCCCCCAGCTTCCGGCGCCCTTAATTTGAGGCATGTTTCTTTAAATTTTGTTTCGGGTCCAATTTGGCGAGCAAAAATCTGCGTTTGTGAATCATTTCGCCTAATTAAATAGTGAACGCTTCCAGATCGTTTCGTGTTACAGCAACAGTCTGTACGAACATGGTCCTAGTATGATTGCATATTCTACGTAGTATCCAGTAGACAGACACGTTGATTGGTTGATTTTTGCTACCCAAAATAGGGTAGCAAAATTCGGTAATTCAAAGGTCTAACATAAGAATTGGAATCAGATCTCAAAAGGCCCTCGCGCTGCCCGCTCGGCCGGGCTCGCTTCGCTCGCCCGTAATACAGCGAGAGGGCCTTGTCAAAAGGCTATATGATAACCAATCCCTCAACAACTACGCCGGCACAACTAGATAAAATATTGAGGAATAACGACTGGTATAAGATTAAATTAAATATGCACACCAAACTTCAAAATTGCACTTTTCTGAGTATAGCAAAATTGTAATCCCTCATCCCCCCCACAAAGTCCCAAAACGTGTTCTACTTGGACAAATATTCTCCAGACAACTATTTTTAGGGCAACCAATCTCTAAGAAAATAATCCAAAGACAACAACCCCAAGACAAATACTACTAGGACAACAACCGCCAGACAAATGCACCCAGAAAACTACTCACTAGGACATCTTCCCCGGGACAACTACGTGTACGGCAACCATCCTCTAGGACATTTAACTCCCGACATCAGCCTCCTAGGACAACTGTCTCCTAGTATCACTACCCCCCTCCCGGACAACTACCCCACTTCAACTAGATAGAAGACTAGGGAGTTACGAGAGGGTTGAGAATAAATGGATAAGTGCTCATTTCTGACGCTCGCAAAACCATAACCACTCGCCGTTGCTCCCAAAAGTTACACGGCCTATGATCATATTGGACGAGACCTACAACAACTTCCGGATAAATACCCGCAGATAACTAAACCCAGGCAACTACCCCCTATGACAACTACCACCGGACAACTACTCCCAGACAACTACCTCCTACGACAATTATCCCCGAACAATAAGACCCTCTACGATAACCCATTGGACAACTATCCCCTCTAGCAAAACTACCCCAGACAACTACTATGGACAATTGCCTCACAGATAATTACCCAATTGGACAACTATCCCCTTTGATAACTCACCCCGAATCACTACCCCATGACACCGACCCCGAAATACAACTACCTCCAAGGACTTATACAAGCAAATTTTCAAAATACACAAAATTACACACACGGAGTGGTACCACTACAGAGAAATTTACGTTTTCTGCAAACGAGAATTTTTAATAATTGTCAAACTTTTACCCATTCTGGGAAGAACGGAATGGAGCCCTCTTCTGACTTAAATTATATAGTGGAGGGGGGGGGGTCACCCATGCTTCCACTATACGACAAGAAGCCTTGTTTGTGTCGTTAGAAAGAACATTCGTTTTCTTAGGATGTCTGTACACCATTTCACGACAACAATAAACTGATAAAACTTAGCCTGAAACGTAAGGCTAGCTGTTTGAATTGCCTTTTTAAAGTGGGCTGGTATTTTGCTATTAAAATACGTTCCACTGCATATGAATAATTGTGGTAACCGTACCATTAACACAGCAAAATTGGTGAGATGACTGCATGCACAAGTCAGGCTCTGCAGTGTTCCGTCCATATCGCTGCCATTGTAGTACGAAGGCTGGATGTCTGTTGCCGCCACCAGCATGCATCCCCGTGGCGACCAGTCTGTCAGGTTCTCATCCCAGAATTCACATGATGGGGTGACATAGCCGGGCTGTTGGTATCGAGATCGTAGTGATTCTGTGTTACGTACAAGTATCTACCAAGTTAAGTTGCATCTTTTACTAGTGGTTATGACCCTAGAATCCAATACTAATATGCATTTTCGGCTTAGAAACTCTCATACCCCTCCCCTTCAACCCCCCTCCAAAAAAAAAAAAAAGGCAGCAGAAAATCATATCTGCAAAGAATTTGTTGAAAATAGTTTCTTAGATAACACGGCACAAGGAAGGGTGGGAAGAAAGTGACATATAGTTATCTCCTTATCATGACTTATAGTAACATAGTAACAAAGAGTTACCCTTTTTTCAAAACTTAATACCCCGCTCTTAGGCTTGGTGCCCCTTGTTCTCAACTGATCCTTAGGGCCATACCAAAAGTGCATCTTCTTTTATATGTCTTGACGCCTTTCCCAACTTTTTTTTTCCATTAATATATCCATATATGTTATTGTGACACAATTAAACTGTAACATTTCTATGAGTAAAAAAAAACCCTACAAAAAATACATCCTTTTAGATTCACCAACCTTTCATTCCCTCTCTTTCTCTCACTCATCCGATGCACAGTGCTTAGTATGAGCAGTTTCCTGTTTGGTGTTGTTGCCCTAAAGAATGGCTCACGGTTCACAAATACCTACCCCTTTTTGAACTTGCCCGTTTTGAAAAAGGCCGTGTCCCTTTCATTTTCCATAATTTAGAAATTATATCAATAATATAAGTTTATTCTATAATACCCCCTCCCAGCTATCTTTCCCAACCACCCGTTATCACTGATTTGCCAACAAATCACAGACTCAGGCAGATGCACTCACGAAGTGAAAACGTCTTATACTTGCGGGACTTTCGGTCCCGAGGGGGGCACTCGAATTACGATTTGATACCTATGTGCCACACCAAAGTCGAAAATTGGGGGCTCTGGAACTGGCTTGAGCGAAAAATGGGGTCTCCTGAACTGGAGCTGAGACCTTAAAACACATAAAAATGCTATACTTCGGAACTGCGCCAAGGCAACTTTCCGGCGCGCCAATGGCGCGCTGTGCTGAAAATACATGTTCTGGCCCAAATCCGTACCACCAAGGGTGCATCCGGGCCAAAGTCAGTAGCGAAACGAAAGTACAATGATCTGGAGCAGCCATTTAGGGATGAGGATTGGCAAATTTGGGGGTCTCTGGAACTGAAAAATAAGAAAATTCTGTGGCTTCTGAAATTGTGATGCTGTGGAACTGAAATTTAGGGCTGAAAATTGGGGTTTCAACCACGGCACATATGTATCATACAATCATACATGAGTGCCAACCCCCCCCCCCCCCACGGCTTTTGGTATATCGGTAATTCGGTCTATGGGCTGCAATCATCATTAGCAGCAATGAGACTCTGTTCAGTATATCATACGTAATTTAATGGCATCTTACCATTTGTGTTGTAAATGTTATGTTGACGGGTTGCGTTAGATTTTCAATTTTTGTCGAACCTATGGTCACGGACACGACAGGTGTATTGGCACTGCGGTTGAAGTTATTCATGGCGCTGATCTCCTGCAGGGACGGTGAAATAAACAGCCCGGATGAAGCAAACAGCACAAGGGTCAGCCGAACGTGGCTTGAGTTGCTGTTGTTGCCACTCGTGGCCATAGCAAACACTTCTGCTGGTAGAATGACTTCCGTGTTGATGGTGTCCGACTCCGTCTCTGTTTTATTTCCAGTTTGAAGACTGATGTTGCTTTGTGTAAGGTCCGCGGATCCTATACCAAAGACTGCTAAGACCACATCTTGGCCATGATCAGGAGCAGGGACGCTACTAACCTGTGTCGATTTAAAACAAGAGAATGGGGATGATTATCATAAACTCAGGGAACTA
>JZLH01S0631857.1:2909-16365 GCA_001188425.1 Eucidaris tribuloides | reverse complement strand
ATGACCACCTTTTCATTATCCTAATTATTTGAAATCATTGACAAATTTCTACAATAGTATCTCCTATTCTTGTGTTAAAAAAAATTCATGATTAACAGAGAATGAACTGAAATGAAAGATACAAAATGTGTCAAATTTTGCCACGTCATTTTCGTATACAAATAAGTCCAATTCCACACCCCTTTGATTCAAGCCCAAAATCAGGAGAAAAATTGAAAATATATATACATTTATTTTTTATTTTTGGTCAAAACTACAGACTTCAAACTATCTGACATGATAAATATATATGATAAAATACTATCACTTTCCTGCTCAATTAGTGATCAAGTGCACACAAATAAGAAAAACAACAAAGCGGACATGTTCTGGGGGACGGTCGAGTATGGACGTTCTACCTTAGGCCTAGGCTAGTGAAAAAACTGATTTAAAAAAAAGGAAATGTTTTTCCAACAAAATGATACCATGATCATTGACTTTGATTAAAGCGTTTGGATTCTAGTGCCATTTTTCTGAGGCAATGTAATTTCCGAAATGTGTTATTTTTCAATTCCAGCGATCATAAGGACACAGAAATATTCTCGCGTAACGACCTGCTAATGGGCTGCACTATCCAGGTGCAGTAACAATGTAAGCCATACCTTACCATTGTCTTCCGGAATGTGTCGCTGCTCTTTGTCTCCCCGCTTGTTCTATGGCATTCTGTTACGTGAAAATATTTTGATGTTCCCAGGTTCGCTGGAGTTGAGAAAGAAACACATTTCGGAAATTACATTGCCTCAGAAAAATGGCCCTAGAATCTAAACACCTTACTCAAAATCAATCATCATGGTATCATTTTGTCGTAAAACAAATGTTCTAGCAACTGAAATAACAATTAATGGCTTTTTGTTCATGATGTTGAAGAAATTAACTATCGGGCAATTCCATAAAATAGGTACGTCCGACCCCCTATATGTGGGACCTTCCGGAAATGATTTCTTTGATTTCTTGTTCTGGAAAGGTTATAATGCTCTTAAATTATCATGGCTTGAGCAGTTTGTGGAAGTGAAGCATAAAAGAATGGAGAAAATGGGGGGTTGGACGTACAAAAGTTGATTATTTTATGGAATTGCATATCGTATGTGCAGCATTCTTTCTGGGCCACCCTGTATATTTTAGACCAGGTGTACACCTAGTTTATGTCTGATTCAACTCACATTCAAAATGGCAACTGTGCCTACATGACAACTTTTAGCACATTCAAATGCACCTTTTCACCCAGGCCATGTCAATACTGCGCGTCGTATTTTGTTGTTTCATGATATTGATACGTACGTGAAGCTTGCCATGTCGTCGTGCGTTGCACTTGTGCGAAAATGCAATTTCCACGGTCGGTACCACCACCTGACCTTCCGATCCACTACGTACGAATTCGATTTGATTAATATCAGATTGATAATGAAAGTTTAGAGTACAATCTGAACCAACAAGCCTTTAAAATAAATAACAGCGTGGCATATTATAGTGGGCAAAATTTCGCACACAGCTCCCGCAATTTTGCCTACGACCAATGCACTACTAGCTACATGTATAACACAAACGACATAGCATTAACATTCGCACTCGCACCACGAGCCTGGCGCTAAACTCAGGAAAACACAGAATTATTGTATGAAATCAAGTACGACTCACCCTACAACCCGGGCCTACGACACGAAGACTGTGTTCCACAGTTCTGTTTCTTCTAGGAGGACACTGTAGTCATTATTTCAGTGATTTCCACAGGTATCTTGACAGATTTCTTGATCGTCCAGTCGAGACCCGATTCGCATGTTATTATGGGATATCAGATCGAGCGCGCATGCTCAGAGAGAAGTAAAATAGCAGGACAAAGTAAATTCATCAGCATGGCCGATTCGCATGTCATTATGGGATATCAGATCAAGCGCGCATGCTCAGAGAGAAGCGGCGTGACGAAAAGAAGAGAGCGTGATGAAAAAATCGTCCAGATAAGCAATATTTTTGGTATGAAGTGCAGGACGAATTTTCTGTTGATGGCATGACGAATAATATTTGGTTCAATCCGTACAGCATGTCAAAAATAGCAGGACGAAGTAAATTCGTCAGCAGGACGAATTAAATCTCGTCGTACTCAAGAGCACGACGAGAATTTGTTTACAGTGCTTAAACAAGTCTGATTTAGGATCATTAAAATGTCAAGAATGCTTTAATCAGATTGGTTCATACATGCATGGGGCATTTCTTTGTAAATCATCTTAAGTAATGCTTGCGGTCTTGCGGAGGAATACCGATCGACTGAGCGAAGTTGAACTCTTCTAGTATTTTATTTATAAGGAAAAATAGAACGTATGGAGGAATAACTGTTTTCTGTCATTGAATGCATTTTTTCACGTGCGTACCCCTCTCCCTCCCCATACATTTTTTCACGTATAGCTGAACCCTTGACCTAAGCCGTCCATATCAGCATGCTGTGTGATGGCTTCTATTTCACGATCGTCCGCCATGTATATCTATCAAACACCAAGGGGCTAGCTGCTATCAGTTGTTGGATGTTCCTAGAGTTGCAATCTGCCTTTATACAATCAATCCACTTCTTCTGAACACAGTGATTAAAATACCCCCTTTTCGAAAAACGAACTGAGTTTATTCATAAGTTTTTATAGAAATAAAGAGGTACTAAAGATTTCGGTTACAATGTATAATCTAACAAAAGTTTTGTTTTGTTTTGTTTTGTTTTGTTTTTTGTATGTGGAAACAATGGATCTCAGGTAGACGTATACCGAAAACTGTTTTTCAATGTTTCCTTTTTTTTGTTCTTGTTTCCTGATTCTTTTTCTACAGAACTTTCATAAAATAAAAATATCAACTGAATTTAAATACGCTTCTCGTGTATTGAGTTACGTTGGATGTGGATTATCAGCCACCGCTCTACTCGTTACACTGGCTTTGTACGGTTGCAGTAGGTATGTTATGGATTATTTTAGATTATGATTCAGTTGTTCATTTCAAATTAAAGGGACTTGGTACACTTTCCTGCCTCCGCAACGAAGTTGCCTGAGACATTATGTTTTCGGGTTGCCAGTGCGTCCGTCCGTCCGTTACCGGTTCTCGTTACCGCGATAACTTTAGAACAGCTGATCGGATTTTAGTTAAACTGGGACCAAGTGTGTAATATGGGGCAACAATGAATAAGCCGAAGGGTCAAATGTCAAAGGTCACAAGGCCTAAAATGTGTCTGATTTAAACTCGTTATCGCCATAACTTGAGAACAACGGGTTGGATTTTGATGTAACTTGGGTGAAGTATAAGTTATGAGGCACCAATGAACTGATTAGATTTTAGAATTGAGATCGAGGTGAAAGGTCAAAGGTCGCAAGGCCTAAAATGTGTCTGATTTAAACTCGTTACCGCCATAACTTGAGAACAACGGTTGGATTTTGATGTAACTTGGGTGAAATATGTGTTATAAAGCATCATCGAACTGATTAGATTTTAGGGTTGAAGGGTCAAAGGTCAAAGGTCGCAGGGCATAAATATGTCTCATTTGGGTTCGTCCGTTTTTCCGTTTCCGGTTTTCGTTACCACTTCTTGTAACCGCGAAAAATTAAGAAAAGCTACTTGAATTTTGATGTAACTAGTACCAGGTTTCTAGTATGAGGAAACAATGGAATAGTTAGATTTTGGAATTGAAAGGTCAAGGTCACAGGGCATATGCCTGATTTGAACTCCTTACCGAAATAACTTAAGAATGGCTGGTCAGATTTTCATGTACCTTGGGTGAAGTATGTATTGCCTGTATATGCCTGATTTGAACTCCTTACCGAAATAACTTAAGAATGGCTGGTCAGATTTTCATGTACCTTGGGTGAAGTATGTATTATAAATCACCGATAAACTCGTTATATTTCAGACTTGAAAGGTCAACAATCACGAAGCCTTATGCAAGTCTTATTGGTCTCGATACCGCGATAACTCCAGAACACCTAATTAGATTTTGATGTAACAAGGTCCAAGTTTGTACTATGCAGGCAAAAAGGACTGATTAGGTTTGGAAGTTGAAAGTTCAAAGGTCATGGTTTGTGTTGTCATCGAATTCCGTAGTTTTTATCTTGTCCCTCATTGTGATGTTTAGCCAATCCCGTATGTCATCTGTTGGGGTGATGGAGAAATTGTATAGTTTCTTTCTCATTACCATTGAAAAACTTTTTATTGCAAAGAAAATGCTTGAATCTCCCGAAGCAGTTCCACCCTTCCTTGTTCTGACTATTGTCCTCTCTTACCCTGCTTACTAGGCCCTCATTCGCTACGTTTTTGTTCAAAGTATTTGTAAGTGCTGACACGTTCAATAGTCTCCCAACAACCAATCTCCCTTTCATCTGACACAAATTTTATCATGTAGTTTAGGGGGGGGGGACGTTAAGAAAAATATCAAAAATTTTCGGCGCGCAAAATTTTTTCCCATGAATAGGAAATTGGGTATGTTAAGTAATATATTCGTGTCAAATTTTATGGTTTGGAGTGCCTTACACTGCTAAATTTATCATTGCATTACGTTTCATGATTTTTTCAGGTTTTTAAAATAATTGATTTTCATGGGGGGGGGGGTGACTGCCCTCTGCCCATGCGCCCCCCCCCCCGAATGATGCCCTGCCTTTGTATAAATAGAGTCCAATCTTTCTGCTGCTTCCTTTGTCTAGGTTATTGATCTGCTTTTCCACGTCACCTACTGATGTCGAGAAGAGAGCTTACAATTATCGCCAAATTTAAAATTGGTTAACTGTTCTCCATTGATATTAATCTTATCTCCCTGTTTGGTTGCATTTTCTAAATACTTCCTCCAAATATCTTTGGGCCCTTCCAATTCCCGTAAGCAACGGGTCAATAACACCTGTGATTATAGTATTAATTTAGAGATCTGTATTTCTTTATGCGTCTTTTCCACTGTCAGAGAAATTCGAAAGAAGCAGCCAAATCAGATTCTGATGTGCATTTGTGGAAATCTTCTCTGCTTGTACGTCGCCTTCATCATCATTACGTCACTTGACCAGCGCCAGGATCCTAATGACCCGGAAGTAAATGTCGGTCTGTGTGGATTTCTTGCTGCCCTGGTTCAGTATTTCACACTTTCATCTCTGTGTTGGATGGGCGTGGAAGGCTTTAACATGTACTTGCTTTTTGTAAACGTCATGAAGTCTTACGTGCCATCATTCATGACAAAAGCGAGTGTGCTTGCTTGGGGTAAGTATATAACCATGGGTTTTATTTCGTATTAATAGAAATGTAAGTATTACGGCGAACGAAATCTACTTTAGGGAGAACATTGAACAATGGGAGAACACAAAAAGAACTCTCTAAGGTATAGTAGCGAGAATTATTATTAGTAGTAGCAGTAGTGGTAGTATTAATAGTAGTAGTATTAATAGTAGTATTAATAGTAGTAGTAGTAGTAGTAGTAGTAGTAGTAGTATATAGTATCATTTAAAAAGCTACCGTATACAACAGATTTTATGAGAGGAAGATCCTTTTCGGCTATGATGCATGCTAATTAAGAGTAGGTGATATAATTTATTTTCAGTTCGTTTGGGCAAGGTTTTTGGACGGGTAAAAGATGGGTATCGTATGTCAATGATGGAAATTCGTAAAGTTAAGAAGGTAATAAAATGTACGATGACATACAGTGTGTCTCCGAAAAATGGAAACCGGATTTCATGGCAAAAATATTCTATTATAGTGAACTATTTATTCGATGAATTAGGTATGTTTGTAAAGCCCTTTTTCTCTTCTTTCATTTGATACACAACTTATTATTCATTGTTTACACATGATTGAATTAAAACAATGAATATTGGTGCTGCCGAAATTTCATTTGCACGCACATATTCCATCTTTGAGTGCAGTTTCAGGGTATTAAATGTAATTATTTTTAACAAACAAAAGCATGCCATAAACATTCATTATTTCTTCATTTATCTGACACCTCATGCGTAAAAAATGAAAAAGTATGCCTGAAAACAAGTAAAATTAAAACATATCTGTTTTAGCGTGATTTTTAGAATGAATTACATTTTGAGCAAGTATTGGAAACGAGCTGAATAAAAAGTCACGCACGGCTGACTTAACACAATATCTTGCTTGGGGCACAGCAATAGGCTCCGAATCTTCTTCTTGGTCGCTGGCTGCCAAATCCAGAAAGCAGGGTCAAAATATGCAGTTTGGAACATTTATGAAAACAAACGTCTTTTCAAATTGTCTTTTCTCATTGATGCATCGCTTATTTTTCACAAATGGGGTATGAAAGAAGAATAGGCTTTTTGATGATGCCCTTCAATATCGAAGATATTCTGAATACATCCAAGGATGACAGTTCGAATTTCAAATTTGCGCGTGCAAATGACTTTATGGCTGTGTCTCTTTTGATTGTCTTGTTTGAATTTCAAATTTCAAAAAAAAATTAAACAGATGTTGAGTACTGTCTACAAACATTCACCAAAAGTTGGTCGGACAAACCGTTAGGTATTAATTGGTCAGTAGATTTAAATCACCTAAAACTGTAAAATAAAATTGTTACACTGCAGCCGTTGATTACTTAATATCCAGAATTAACCTGCATTTTAACCAGGGTTGTTTAAAAGATGCGTAAATTAATTTCTTAACTTATCAAAAAGTGTAGAACAGACATGCTTTCACAGAATTTAGATTGATTAGAACTTCTCTGCATGTGATTTGTTACTAGTGATTACAATTGTTCTCAAATCTAAAAAGACATAAAAAGTGTGAAGTAAATTGTGATTTATTTTTTTTTCGCAGGCGTTCCGGTCTTGATTGTGATCATCACCGGAGCAGTTGCTCGGGACAACTTTGCCCTTCGAGATGTGTGAGTGGGAGTACTTATCATTCAGGCATTTTAAAGGGGAATCCAACCCTTGTATTTCATTGTCATTTTTAAATGAAGAGTATGTTGCTGATTAATTTGATACCAAATTCATCCGAATCGGTAAAGCGAGATTGAAGTTATTACGAGATTTAGATCCCCAAAATGGGTATTTTCACTGTCGTCTGCTGTTAATGGAAGTCGCCATTTGTAGCAGACCCCCAGCGAAGGTATGACGTATGCCCGGACAACTTCGATCTAAATCCACCGCGCACGCGATAGCAGCCAATGGTTCACTGTGCAAATCGCCAAGCAACATGGTGTTTTGTCAAGCTTACGGTTGAGTGGAGGGAAATCTTTTCACAAGTTCCCAAATCCCAAAACCAGTCCAGAAGCCTTCCAAAAATGGGCAGTCAGCCGTAAGAGTGAAAAAAAATTCCTGCAGAAAGGATACAAATGGACGCAACATGATGTGCTGTGCAGCGAACATTTCGTGTAGAGTGATTACGTGGTGGATATGCGGGCAATGAGAAGACGTCTTTACGTAGTCCGGGCCATACGTCACGAATATCGCTGAGAAGGCAAACAATGGCGGCCTTCATTGGCAAGGGAAAGTGAGAAAAATGGGTTCAATCAAATGCAATTTTCTTTGCAATTTGGAATCGGGGAGACATGAACAATATATCATCGGAAAAGAGAAAGTCAGGCCTTTCTTATGAGATTTTTTTTTCTGACCTGGATTCCCCTTTAATTGCTTGCCGTATTTTGCCACATCCAACTGACTGTACCTAGGATGTTCGCAAATGACTATTCATGAACTTTTCGCCAAGATATGTTTTCATCTCATGAAGTTGACCTACATTGAATTGAATTTATTTCACCCATATACAAAACAAAACAATGAAATCAGACAATAATACACGATATATGTGTACTGGACAGATAAATTCATGAATCTTGGCTATTTCACCCCGAATAACATATGGAACTTATACAGTGTTAAGTAGTTTTATTTCCTTATAGTTTACAATGTTTATACAGTGTGTCCATGCAAGAAAACAACAGATTGATGTAGACGTTGTCGTATCTTGATAACAAATGCGTAATACAATTTTAACGTTGAAGACGATAGCCTGCCCGTGATTTTTTTTCACAGTGATTTAAACACACTTTTTATATTTATCACACCTCGTGAAAAGACAAATAAATATTCTGACGGGATGGCCTTTTTCGGGGGGAGGGGGTGGAGAGCAAGGAACTACTTTTTTTTCGAAGTCTGGTTGCTGCCAAAGGGTGCCTGTATGCCTGTTTTTCCCACCGAACCCAGCAAAAATCTGGGAAGACCATAACCGTTGACATCGCTAGATCCCGACCGAAACCAACTATGCGAGTTGGGTCTCGGAGCCCCTTTCATCGTTTGCGACAGCACCAACGTCAAATTGGTCCAGAGGTGGCTCTGGACGCTTGCCCCCCCCCCCCAGCCTGGACGATTAAAAAAACTCTCAACCCATATTATAAGAGGTTTACGAACGAACATTACAATGACATCACATACATCATTTTGGTACCGCACCAGTCCGTTGGTCAACCATATCCATCATTCAAACACATGAAAGAATTAAAAGTTGTATAACCCACACTAAAATTGTTACGTGAACCAGAAATTATAAAGTTGTTGTGTAATGAACCTTCAGCCCTCGTAATCATTGCCTTTAAACCTTTAAGTTATTACATCTTTATATTAGTTAAACTGATTCCTTAATAGATGGTGCACGAAACATGTCCCTAAACGATAGTACTACGTCGACGCGTTACGCAGAAGAAAATTCTTGAATTAATTCTTATTTCTGGCCTGTCTCTGTTTTCTTCCACCAGTTGTTTCTTGGATCAGTGGGCTATGGTTGGTGGCGTCCTCGTTCCTTTGGCGTTAATTATGATCGTCAACATCGTCGTTTTTATCCTTGTTACAATCCGACTAAACCGAAGGGTTCCCGGGAAGATCACTACAGAACGTGCAGCCTACAAGGAACGCGTCAAACGAGTCCAGAATGCTGTGTGTATCTTACTTCTTCTCGGTCTCACCTGGTCGTTTGGATACCTGCTTCTGATCGAATCTGGGAACGAAATCTTTCAAATCATCTTCATCGTTTTGAATTCGTTCCAGGGATTCTTCATATTTGTGTTGTACGGTCTTCGTCAACCAACTGTCAGACAAAAACTGGCAGGATCTAGCCGACGTTGGCGCACGACACGCCAACAGACGCCCAGTCCTTCCAAACACTGGCAGGGTGTCATCACAGAGTTACAGTCAAAGTCCAATGCGACTACAAACCCCACACACTCTGAAACACAAAATACAGACACAGCGTTGTAAAATGTAAATGTGATTCAAAGTTAGTGAGACTCAAGACGTATTAGAAACATAGAAACAGGTTATTACAATTACATACAGTAGAAAAGAAAGACAAAACAAGTGAAATGAGTTTTATTCTAAGAGATGGTCGATATTCAGTTTTGCTATGAAGTATGCTAATCGGGATGCTAATACACAAGAAGAACAGAAATCACTTATTAATTGAAAACAAAGACTGACTAATGTCCCATCGATGGAACGGAGGCATTAATCATTAATACGACTTTATCCTGGTTTGTGTAGGTGCCATGAAAAGGTCGTTGAGTAAACATACCTTAAGGTGTACAACATATCAATTTGTTTAGCACTCCAACAGACGCGTAGTCCTTCCTAGCAATGCAAGAGTGATGTCAACAAATTGCAGTCGAGTTCTGACCAAAATTATGTAAGGAACAACCAATTACAGAGACAACGTTGTAAACAATATGAAAGTTGGCAAGTTTCAAGGCAATTTTTCCCCACCGACAAATCGCGGAGCGAAAAGAAGTAGTGGAACGTTGGCACAAAAAAAACATAACAGCTATACATTTTCAAAATCCCGCCTTTCTTATTACCGTGAAACATCAATATAACCGGTTTTAAAAACACCCTTTTTGGCACAAGGGTTGTTTTGGGGTGTTAACACATTTTTTTTTGGCAAAACAAGTGATTCAAATTTACAGGTGGTTGAAAAGAAAAACGAGTTTTATTTCGGCACGGTGAAAATAAATGATGATTATCATACCGTTACGTATGCATTTCACAGATTAAGTTATGGAAGAAAACATTTCTAGTAAACGATTACATAAGACAAATAATACTTCAGATATCCATTGGAAGGATACATTAAACGCACTAACATTGTACAACCCTTATTTAAAATCTGTCAAACTTTTCATATCTAACCGTGTTAAAATGCACAGATAAACACACCAGAACCTCAAACTTAAGCCAGTTATGCTGTCAGCAGCATATGGGGAAAACTGGAATGGTCACTCAATGATTTTTACTTTTAAAAACCAAATAATGATAGTTTTGAACTGCATTTTTTTTTCAGGGCTTCATTTTCAGACCTTAAAAGAGACACTTGTAGAATGAGGAAATCGTGAAGATCAGATTGTTTTTTTTTTAAATGAGGAAACATTGTTGTACGATGCCTTTAAGAAACTGGAACCTTAAAGGCCCACTGTCAAGAGAGAATGGAACAACGCCCTCCTTTGACTTGAATTACAAAAATGGGGCACTAATAATCCCCATAATGCAACAGAAACAGCCATTTTAGTGCAATAAAATAAAAATATTTTTTATGTTCGCCTCCCGCAGTATGTAGACTATGGCATGACAACAGTCCATTTTTGTGAAATGTGCCTGTATTTTAAGACTAGTTCAAATCTCCTCAGTGATTGAGTTGACCCTTGACAGTGGGCCTTTAAGG
Source organism: Eucidaris tribuloides (assembly GCA_001188425.1). Classification (NCBI taxonomy): domain Eukaryota; kingdom Metazoa; phylum Echinodermata; class Echinoidea; order Cidaroida; family Cidaridae; genus Eucidaris; species Eucidaris tribuloides. Next base: position 5,664 of record JZLH01S0631857.1, on the reverse strand, counting down.
TAGTGGGCTCGTATTATACATGCCTTTCTTTTCCTACCCTAGCTAAGGTCCCACTAGAACACGGTTTTGATACCTGGTTTTGCTATCTATGTGTTTGTTTTTTCTCTTTCGTACCATTTTACGTATGTTTGAAGATTCACTGTATATTCGAGGCATTTTAGGGGGTGTAGCATTAGGATGAATTTTAATGAATTAGTAGCAATACAATTAGGCTTAGGTTTCTATTTACTGATTGTTCCTACATAGAAATCTCTATGTCAGACCCCCTCCCTTCCATGCCACCGCCTGTTTGATTAAATTTGATATGCTTAAAGATTGTGTCATTGATTTACACGTCAAAAACATCTAAATGAATGAAATCAGCTGAAATCATATCTAATGTGAAGATTATTATAAATAAACACCACTCATATAGACTTGGGGTAAAATATTGAGTTTTGGTGAAAATCTGGACGGTTAAACTTCATCCCTTTTTCAAATTGCTCTGAAGCAATTGCTAAAAAAAAAAAAATACCGTGACACCGACGTGCACGGACCATTCCAAAATTGTCCGATCAGCCGTTAGCCGAAGGTCACGTGGAGTTTAGCCGTTTAACCGATCAGTGCGCTCCGCTGGTCTTGCGACGGTACACATAACCGCGATTCGTAATTTGAGCAGAAATTAAACTCACGGAAAAAAACAACATTCTGGTAACATGTCGTTATTAGTTTTTCTCATAAAACAACAAATTCATGACGTATAGATCTCAAACTTTCAACACACCATTTGAAAGTACTAAACTACCGTTTGGTATTGATAATGAAGGAAAGTAATGTACTTACACATCCCTGACACAATCTTTAACATATCAAACATATAATCAATTAAAATACAATCGTATAATCATAATATACTTTGTTCCATTAATAGAAAAACAAACATGTAGAGTGATAAGTTGATCAATAACTAACAATTGAATATCGGGACATGGTGAGCAAAGTGGAAACTGCTTAAAGTAAACTTTTATAACCTCGGGTTCTTAAAATAAAGGTAGTAAAATCTTTTCGTATTTGAAAAGATTTTATATTCTGCATTGCAAATCAATTCAGAAATAACCAATAAAAAAATATAAAATAGCCGTTAAGACAGTTAAAAGTAAATTAGTTAAAAGTAATACATATTAAGTGAATTCAATTTACACGTAGAATATCGGTAGAATTTAAATAAAATACAGTTATTAATTGCAAATTTGGAGTATCGTACAATTCAAATAAGTCATATATTTATTGGCTATGACCTGAATAGAATTTCATTATAATTTTAATTTGTTTACACATTACAAAAAGAAGCATACCTGTATATTGGATGTAGATTGGAGGCCGGTATTTAAAAGCTGGGCTTGAGTAGACGGACGGATAAAAAATTGTTCTTTCTTATGATGCATAATTATTTTAAAAAGGAGTGATGAGCCATATAAGAGAATATCCAGTTTCAATTATCAATTATAACATTGTTTAAGAAAAGGAATTGTAGGTAACGGGAAGGGTTGAAACAGTCATAGTGCCTGTGTGTGTTAATGCAGGTGATGCCACACGAGAGTGTTGATGACCAATGGCTTCTATCTATCATAGTGAAAAAAGTTAATACGTCAAAGATAAAAGATAAATGTACAAAGCTAAATCCCGTGCTATCAACACGGGGTGGACCAATATTATTTTGTTGTAGCATCTTCAATAGAGTTATTTTACTGGAAATTACGAAAGAAAGTTCCTTGTTGTTTGTACCTTGAAGGAAAAGTGGGATGTGCATTGTTGTAGGTGTTTTCAACGCTTATTCCACATATGAAGAGCTTAATTCCAAAAGGCGCTAAATCCACTTTAGTAACTTCGGAGAAAAATGCATTTCTTTGCCAGAGTTTGTACACGCGTCTATGGAAGAATAAAACTAAAACCAGAAATATTTCATACTTGCTTGTGGAATTTGACTCCAAATTTTGAACTGTAACAAGGTAAGTTGCACAACTGTAAATAAATTGCATAAACGTGCAGCCTACATGGTGGGCGGATTTACCTGGGATATCCCATCTGATCAAGTCTTACAACATCTTGGGTGGTGTACTCTCAAAACATTATTTAAGAAATCTATCGCCACCATGATGTACAAATGTGTAAATGGTATTGCTCCACCAATCTTGTGTGAAAGATTTACGTTTAACGACAATATATCTTTGCGTACTACTCGGAATTCAAACAGAAAATTATTAAGAAAGCCATTGTGTAAAACAAAGTTTTATCAAAATTCCTTTATATATATCGGAGGAGAAGTATGGAACTCTCTTCCCGACGAATGTCGAAACGCTAATTCACTATTCGTATTTAAAAGTGAGTTGAGGCGTGTCACATCTTTAGTATAATGCCGTGCTACGTACTACTGTTCAGTGTAACAATCCAGCCACAGGGTTTTTCTTTGTACGTCTTTTATGTAGGATTCATTTTGTTTTTGACTCGTCTTTTAATGTCTTAATTTTGCTCTTTTGATGTATGTTCTACTCCCGCAGGTTTAGATTCAATACCTTTTTTATATACTTGGTATACTTGGTACTTATATCTCGGATTGACATCACAAAACTCCCACACTTAAGCGTTCACATAAATACACACACACACACACACATACACACACACACACACACACACACACACACACACACCAACACACACACACACACACACACACACACACATACACACACACACACACACACACACACACACT
>JZLH01S0631856.1:35372-45431 GCA_001188425.1 Eucidaris tribuloides | reverse complement strand
TTGTATGTGTTTTGTGTTTGCGTGTGTGTGTGTGTGTATGAATGTGTGTGTGTCTGTTTGTGTCTGTCTGTATGGATAAGTTCTTGCTGTTTGAAATAGCGTGGTGTTGATTGGTATTGAATTATTTCTTGAATTCTTCTCGCAGGGCGCTGCCGGAGCACCTGGTGCACCTGGCAATACTGGACAAGCTGGACCTCAGGTAAAAATTGAATAGTACAAGCTAGCAATCCTCCTAATAAACTCAAGATTTAGGATTTATGATAATCATTTAATTGTACTACTGCCACGGGTATCCGTGATTCTACAGGAGTACATGTAACTCTGAAAAACGTACTGATCATGTTTAAAAATAAATTTGAATGTCACCCTGCAAAATATTGGTATTGTTTTTTGGCCTACAAATGTGTATGTTAATTAGAAGTATTACTGTTTGAAGTCTCCTTGATTTTGCTACTATTACTACACAAACTTGCTACATTGCACAGGTGTGAATTATCAGTTGCTGAAACAGAATTTGAGTCACGTCACACGAATCTTCATACTGTTGCATGACATATGTTGATCTCATATTTTTCTCCTTATCTGTTTCAGGGCGTTACTGGAGCTGTCGGATTAGCCGGAGAGAGGGGTGATACTGTAAGTAATCACTTTGATTGATTCAACTATGATTATTTTTTTGGACTACAAGCTTCACTCTCATAAGTTTTACCTGATGAAGACCTCCAATATTGCTTTCTCCATAAACATCAGACTTTTTGCAGGTTATAAATCAATTGATAGTTAAAATGGTTAGCAATTGTTTTTCTTAACATGTTTCTTGAAATTTAGCGACCCGGTTTACTAGTGCTCACCTAGGGTTCTCGAGATATTTTGGATCGTTTCCGTAAGGTTTCGAAAGAAAATCTTGTATCTGTCATCGTCAGAGAGAGAATTATAAATGGAAACGTGAAGAGCACCTACCAAACCTTGCAATCGACTGAGTGGGCGTCAAATTGTAAGGTTTGATTCATTGTTCAATGTCTTTGTGTTCATTGTGGCATTCTATACTCGTCTTGGTTGAGCAATAGACCATTTTACTAAGTTAGTCAAATTTATGGATGTAGTTATTGAGGGGGGGGGTTAAGTAACGCCATTATCTATCCGCACTCTATGATGAATACATTGCAATACTTTGATTTCAACCTGCATACATAGTTTCAAGCCTCGCGGCAAGCTCTCACGTTAAACATCCTTGTTTTAAAAGGTATGCATTTAAAATGTAGAGAAAACACTTTCAATGGCTATTATATGTACAGTGCTTCCAGAAAAAAAAACAACACCCTAAAACAAAGCGTCAAGCAGTTTGTAGGAAACAATGAGAAAAAATATGTTCAAAATAAACGTTCACTAATGCTCTTTTCAAAATGAATACATTATGCAACTTGATTCATTCATGCACCTCTAAGTACCATGACTTGAAAATTTAAATGTCAAAACCAGATTTGCTACACTTTTTGCCGTTTGACACTGTGCACATTAGGAAAAGCAAAGAAATGGGCAATTGTAGTGTCACTGTCAAAGGCAAAAAAAAACAGCAAATGGTTATTTGACCATTTAAAGATTTCAAGTCATTCGGTACTTAGAGATGCATGAATGAATTGTTTGCCATAATGTATATTTGAAGATATAAGTGAAAGTTATTTGAACATGACTTTTTAATTCATACGGCCATCATTGCTTCCACCACAATAAGCTTATTATTTGAGTGTTCTGTGTTTTTTTAGGCGATACACTGTACCAATCCCCAAACAATACCGCAGAAGCAAATGCACAAATTGCAAAGCTTAACGGCATCGTAAAATCTCGTGGTTTAAAAAGTCAATGCAAAAACTATGCATACATTCATGTATTGCCTATTTATTCGTATGTGTACTTTAATTTCTGTTTTGGTACTGTAACGCCGCTAGAGGGTAAGTTTTAGGTCGTATTTCTGTATCATTTGTAAAACCACCCCGCGGGGGGGGGGTCGCTCGGCCACACGGCCGTCTCCACCCGTGTCCAACAACCTCAGAAATGCACGCGCGGGCTAAAACGGGGGCACCGTAACTATTGTATTTCACCAAATTTGCAACCCTAAATGGCGCCCCTAACACATCAGAAAAGCTACCCTAAGTGGCGTGCTCCCAGGAATCCTTATTCTGATACCCTAAGTGCGTGTAACAGGGAATCACTAATTTGAAACCCTAGTGGGATCCGAAACAGTGAAATCAACCTAAGTTTGATAGCCCCACCCAAGATGTTCGCGCTTTCTCATTTCTATAACATTATTTGTACATTGCGGACCTGAGAGCGTATCGCGCTGTAATAATTCATAAATAATTCTCCTAATTATCAACATGTTCATGTTTGAGATGTTATTTAGATCCACAAACTTTGCACCCCTCAAATAGGTAATCTAACATACCAATTAGTATCCTAAATAGGCGCTGACTAGTGAGAAAGCTACCCTTAAGTGGCGATTGCCAGCGAACGGTGCTGAAAAAGCTACCTTATTTCAAAAGACGTCGACGAACGCCGCAGGCTGGAAAAAGGACCTTTACGACGCTTTTTCTGGACGCAGGTGACATAGCAGGCCGTATGGAGATGCGACCCCCCCCCCCGGGTGTAAACCCCGTCTCTTATGTCTTTGAAAATTACTTCGTGATAATTTAACCATGTCGAAGTTGCACAGTCTCTGCACGTCTTCCACACCAGATATGACCTGGTCAAAGTAATGGAAACAAGCTATACAGTTTTAAATCTACCAGGTTGAATGTTTGGACAAAAAAAGGTAAAGGTAAAAGTGAGGGTTTATAATCTTGTATCACTGCGTAAACGCAGTGTCACATGAATTAACACATTAACCCCTGATCATTGGACCCATATCAAGCCTGCACAATATTGTGCGCCACCTCCACTCCTTCGGGATTATTCCTTGCCCGGCTGCCTGTTACTGTGTTAGGCAGGAGCTAATACAATACAAGTTGGTGTTATCTTTCAGAAATTGATCGTTATATTGTGTTTCGTCTGAATAGTGCTGTGTGAAACACATACAGTCGATACATAAATAAACAACACGTTTGACGCAGATAGTAACGTGTTGCTGTCCGTTATTAAGGCACTGTCATTAATGATAACACCAGTAGTTTTCTTCTGTGTGCATGTTTGAGTCAACCATTGACGGTGAGACATTAATATAAAAGAGACAGATGAGGTCATTGTTCTTTTTATCAATTTTGACAGTTGTAATTTGATTTCATACCACAGGGTCTCCAAGGATACCAAGGAGCAACGGGAAAACGCGGTCTACCAGGACAAAGAGTAAGTAGCATGTTCTTTGAGCAATGGCGGTTTCATGTGTTTTGAATTAAAGTGATAGGCTAACATTGTGGTGCTTCACTTTAAAAAAACGGTCAAACTTTGATATCTTAGCTACAGAGTAGTGTTCAAATGAACAAATAAACACCCTAGAATGCAATAGTTTGGAAAGTTACACTGCCAATGGCAAGTTATGCATTAAAAAAAACAATACTCGGGGCGAGTAGAAAATAACCTAGGTGTACACACAGTAAGTCTATGGGAGGAAATGGGCAGGCGAATCTGGTCAACTTATGATTTCACTTTTTTGAAGCACTAAATAATCATTTTGAAATACAATTTTTTTCAGGGTTTCATTTTTAGACCTTGTCAAAGACCCTGGTAGCATTGGGAATCATGTAGCTCAGATTTTTTTTTAACTGTGGTAGATGTTAGCCAGTACCTTCAAAGTGAATTCAATTTCCGCTGTTACTTATTTTTAGTTACTGCAATCTAGCGTAATGTATATGATATTTATTTTCTTTTATAAGACATTATTAAGAGTCAATTACAATTAGCAATTATGTACAATAATACAATGTGTGTTCAGGTTTTGAAAGCCATTTTGTGCAATTTAACACATAAGTGACATTTCCAATCTCATTATCGTCTGTCCATACAGGGTTTAATGGGGCAAGCTGGTGAGCAAGGACCTACTGGAAGCACTGGTGACTCTGTAAGTAAATTCATGACTCCTATGAACGTTGACGTCTTGGTAGGAAATTTCCCCGTCATTATAATAAGAAGACGAGCAACGTTACTAGATGATTTGCGATGCGAGTTGCTGGTCTGGTACAGGGATATTCTGGCCGTTTCTGCTAGCCTCTGTCAAGCTCGATGAAGACTGGCCCGGCCCCACTTCACCCGAGTACATTTCTGTTACGAATTAACCACGGCTATTAGTCAATGACTTAATAACGGGTCAGCAGCCGACGGGGTCGAGTTTCGTCATTGGACAGTGAACGGGCGAAACGCGCACGGTGAAATAGAGACATCGCAACTGACGTTACGGCGTTCGACGCCAGCAGAAGCGGCCGAAACATCGCTGTAGCCACTAACTCACATTGAAAGTCATCAATTAAAGTTGTATTGTCTTAGATTCTATATAGGCTATGATTATAATGAACAATGTCATCACAATCTCATGATACTATGATTCAGTGCCTCAGTAAACGCTGCGACTATAAATGCAGCACAGATAGATGTATGGGAGGTAGCGCCATTCTCCTTGCAGGAAAGTTTACCTGATCACGCGATTAAATCACCACCATTGTATCTTCAGGTGCAAAAGGTCTTCCATGACTTTGCATATTAAAAGAAAACATGCTAACCACTAAATCAGGACAGCAACCAATAAGACTGCTGGTAGATGACCTTTCTTGATGAGAAAATTGTTGTGAATATCACAGGAATAACGTGTTGATAAGGTTGCAAAAGTCAAACTGTTAATCCAAACTGATGATTAAGAGTCCTAGCTGACAAAAGACTGGCGTTTCGATTAAGGTGGAATGTTAACAACGGGCAAACTCAAAATGTGTTGAGGAAATCCATATTTCGTGACTTCTGTTATTGTTTTCACGTTTGAGGTGGTGACTAAAGCATCAGTGCACGCTAAATTTAAGAACCATTCCCTATTCACACCAATTCAATTTCCGCTGTTACTTATTTATTGCAATCTAGGCGAATGTTAGTAATGTATATGATATTTACTTTCGTTTATAGACATTATAAGAATCAATTACAATTAGCAATTATGTTACAATAATACAATGTGTGTTCAGGTTTTGAAAGCCATTTTGTGCAATTTAACTCATTAAGTGACATTTCCAATCTCATTATCGTCTGTCCATACAGGGTTTAATGGGACAAGCTAGTGAGCAAGGACCTACTGGAAGCACTGGTGATCTGTAAGTTAATTCATGACTCCTATGAACGTTGCCGTCTTGATAGGAAATTTCCCCCGTCATTAATATGACAACCTAATAAGAAGACAAGCAACTTTACTAGATGATTGCGATGCGAGTTGCTGGTCTGGTACAGCGCATATTTTGGTCCGGCCCTGCTCCACCGCGAGTTCACCTTCTGTTACGAATTAACCACGGTTCATTGCCAATGCCTTGACCAATAATCGGAAACCCTCCGCACGTCAGTAATAACGGGGCAGGACCCGACGGGCAAGACGGGGACGGGGTTTCATCGTCATTTGGACAGTGAACTGCCGAAACCCGCACGGTGAAATAGAAACTATCGCAACTGACGTTACGGCGTTCGACGCCAGCAAGAAGCGGCCGAAACATCGCTGTAGCCACTAACTCGCATTGAAAGTCATCAAGTTGTGTTGTCTTTGATTCTATATAGGCCTATGAACAATGTCTGTTATCACAATCTCATTGATACTATGATTGCGTGCCTCAGTAAAGCGTGCGACTGTAAATGCAGCACAGATAGATGTATGATAGGAGCAACGCCATTCTCCTTGCGGAAAGTTTACCTGATCACGCCGATTAAATCACCACCATTGTATCTTCAAATACAAAAGGTCTTCCATGACTTTGCATATTAATAAGAAAACATGCTAAACACTAAATCAGGACACAACCAATAACACTGGCTGGTCTTTCTTAATGAAGAAATTGTTGTGAATATCACAGGAATAACGTGTTGATAAGGTTGCAAAAGTCAAAACTGTTAATCCAAAACTGATTATTAAGAGCCATATGCTGTTGCGGCACAAATGTCGCCGCGTCACAAAATTGTGCCGGCGACATATTTGTGACGCGGCGACATTTGAGCCGTCAGTTTTGAACAAATCGGCACAGATTGTCGCCGGCGACAATTTGTGACGCTCTTGCCGATCCCAATTTATTTGGCCTATGGCGACAATTTGTTGCCATGAAAAAAACCTAGCCGCACAGATTGTCGCCACCGTTCACAAATTGTCGCACTCATAAATATGTGTGAGTCAGTCTGTTTGTATGTCGTGTGTTTGTCTGTGTGTGAATGTGTCTGTTCGTGTGTCTGTATGTGTCTAGTCAGTACGTGTCTGTTGTTTTGACATGTCTGCGTGTGTTTCTCAGTCTGTGTGTCTGTTTGTATGTCTGTGCATGTGTGTGTCTGAATATGTCTGTGTTGTGTGTCTGTATGTTTGTGCGTCTGTCAGTATAAGTCTGTGTGTCTGTTTGTATACATGTGTGTTGTGTGTGTTGTCTATGTGTTTGGTGTCTCTGTATGATTTTGTTGTTCTGTAGTGCATGGTGTGTCTGTATCTGTTGTGTTTTGTGTGTCTTAGGTGTTTGTGTGTTTGTCTGTGTGTATCTAGTATGTGTCGTGTGTCTGTCTGTATGTGTCTGTGTGTTCGTCTGTATTTTTTTCTGTGTGTGGAATGTGTCTGTCGTGTGTACTGTATGTGTCTGTTCGTCTGGTGTCTTCTGTGTTGATATGTTTATTGTATGTGTCTGTGTGTCTGTTTGTCACGTCTATTCGCGTGTGTACCTGTGTATGAGTGTCTGTGTTTGCTTTTATGTCGAATTGTGTGTCTGCTTGTGTATGTGTTCTTACGTGTGTATGTGTCTGTTTGTGTGTCTATTTGTGTATGTGTGTCTGTATGTGTCTGTGTCCTGTATATATCTGTTATGTCTCTGTGTGTCTGTCTGTTTGTCTGTGTGTGAGTTCTGTGTGTCTGTTTGCTTGTATGTCTGTGTTGTCGTCTGTGTGTTTGTCTGTTGGGAAATGTGTCTGTTCGTGTGTCTGTATTGTCTAGTCTGCATGTGTCTGTTTGTTCGTGTGTTCTGTCTGTATGTTTATGTGTTTGTGTTGTCTGAATGTGTCTGTTCGTGTGTCTATATGTGTTTTTGTGTGTGTCTATGTGTCCTTATGTGTCGTTATCTGTGTGTGTCTGTGTTTGTATGTTTGTATGTAGTGTTGTCTGTGTGTCTGTCTATGTGTTTGTGTCTCTGTATGTTTTGTTTGTCTGTAAATGTCCGTGTGTGTTTGTTTGTGTGTCCTTATGTTTCTGTTCTGTTTGTGTGTCTGTAGGTGCTTTGTGTGTTTTGTCTGTGTTGAGTATGTGTGTCTGTGTGTATCTATAATGTGGCTGTTGTGTCCGTGTGTGTCTGTTGTATGTGTATGTTTGTGTCTGCTTGTTTGTCTACGTGTCTAAATAATTGTGTGTCTGTTTGTATCTGTGTTCTGTATTGTTGTATGCATCTGTTTTTGTGTCCCCGTGTTGTCGTTCTGTGTCTGATTGTGTGTCTATGTGTATCTGTTTTGAGTATATATGTGTTTGTCTTTGTCTGCATGTTTTTGTGTGTGTTTCTATGGGACTTCTGAGTTCGTTGTGCGTGGGTTTGGTTTATGCGTTATTATGTATATGGGGTTTGTGTATCTCTGTGTGTGTATGTATGCGTCTATGTTACATGTATGTGCCTGTGTGTCTGTATGTGTATGTTTGTATGTCTGTGTATTTGTCTTTGCACATGTCTATGTGTGTATAAGCCACAAAAATTAGACACAGACACACAAACACACACATACACACATGCAGACCCCAGAGACACACAGACACATACAACACACACACAGACACATTCACACACACCAACACAGACACTTACAGACAAGCAGAAATATACAGACACCACACACAAACACAAAGACATACAAACAGACACCACAGACGCATACAGACAAACACACAACATACAGACACTATTAAAAGACAACAGACACATACAGACTAGACCCATCCAGCACTATTGACACACAGACAGACTACAGAAGCACAAACACGATACAAACATACACACAATCAGACACAAAGACAACCCACAGAACACACAAACTGTCGCATACAGACATACACATACAGACTCAGACACACAAAAACACATATACAGAAACATACAGGACAACATAAACAGACACAGCAGACACACAGACACATACTAGAACAACACACATACACACAGACACAGCACAAACAGATACGAACATACACACAATCAACACAGACAACCCACAGACACACAAACTGTCACATACAGACAACACATCATACAGACCAACAGACACAGTACATACACATACAAAAACACACATACACACACAAACACACAGACATACAGACACACAGACACATACAGAACAAAACATACAAACACACTCATACACACAAACACACAGACATACAGACACACAGACACCATACAGAACAACACACAGACAGACAACCATAGATAGACAACAGACCCATAAAAATTAGACACATACGACAACATGAAACACACACAACACATAACATATGCATAAACTGACACATACAGACAACACAAACGGATCGACACACAGACAAACACATAGACACACAAACAGTCTCATAACAGACACACACACATACAGACTCACAGACACACAGACACATATACAGACACATACGGACACAACAGACACATAGACACACCGCATACACACAGACACACACACATACAAACACATACAAACAAACACAACAGACACATGCAGACACGATACACAGACACATACAGACACACAAACAAAAGACATACACACAGACACACAAACAGACACACATAGACACTTACAGACAAACAGAAATATACAGACACACACAAAACACACAGACATACACAGACACACAGACGCATACAGACAAGCACACCAACATACAGACACTATAAAAGACACAACAGAACATATACAGACTAGACATCCAGACATATTGACACACAAATACAGAAGCACAAAACAGACAGAAACACACACAATCAGACACACAGAAAACACACAGACACACAAACTGTTGCATACAGACACACACATACAGACTCACAGACACACATAAACACATATAGACACATACAGACACATAAACAACAATAAACAGACACATAGACACACAGACACACACATACAAACATACAAACAGATACACACATAAACACAGTCATTACAGACACACAGACACATACAGAAAAAACACAACACACAGACACATAGACACATAGACACACAGACAGACATCAGACCCATACAAAATAAACACATACAGACACATAGATACGCACACAGGACACATACAGATGCATAAACAGACACATACAGACACACAAACAGTCTCATACAGACACACATACAGACACACATACATTACAGACTCACAGACCACACCATACACATTATACAGACACATACAGATAAAACAGACACACATAAAAATACACACACACAAACTAACACACAAACAACGACACATGCAGACACGTACACAGACATATACAGACGCACAGACACATACAGACACCAAACAGAACACATGCAACACAGACATACACATACAGAGACACACAGACAGAAATACACAATCAGACAAGCAAACAGCATACACAAACAGACACATGCTTACACACACAAGCACAGACACATATCAATATACCCAGAAACAATTTAATTTATGCCGCAACATGCTTTGATTATGCGGGCGACAATTTGTGCCGTCAACTCCGAGCACAAATTGTCGCCGGCGACAATTTGTGCCGGTGGCGACAATTTGTGCCGTAGGTTTTTCACAAATCGTCACAAATTGTCGCCGGCCGACAATTTGTGACGCGGCGACAATTTGTGCCGCAACACTAGCTGACAAAAGACTGGCATCGATTGAGGGTAGAT